>JANHFT010002779.1:35989-51206 GCA_032467955.1 Pseudoxenodon macrops | reverse complement strand
ATTCAAGATTTTCTTTATCACTTCCTCTTCATTTGGAATTTCCTTATTTTTCCAATTTTGGGCAAAGACCATTCTTGTTGCTGTTATAACATGTATCATTAAATAAATTATCCCTTTACTATATTTTCCATTAATAATTCTCAATAAAAACAATTCTGGTTAAAATTCTATTTCTTCTCCGATTAATTCTGCCAGCCATATTTGAATTTTTTGCTTTTTTGCAGGACCACCACATATGATAATAGGTGCCTGATCTGTGATTGCATTTCCAGCAATTGGGTGATAGGTTTTTGAACATTTTTGCTAATCTCACTGGCAGGAGATGCCACCTATAAAATATTTCTTGAATAACTCATAAAAATACTGCTAATAGCTGGTAGTTTCTATACTTGATTTATACATTCCATTTTGAGAAAATATAGGTAGTTCTTATTTAGTGACGAAAATTAGGGCCACAAATTCAGTTACTAAGTGAAATCATTGCTAACTGAAATCGCAACTCTGCTTACCACCTTACTTCAGATTTCTTTTGTTTTATCAATCTGCAAAGGTCATAAATACGCGTAGTCACAGTTACTTTTTTTATCACTGTCATAACTGGAAACGGTCACTAAAAAAGGCAGTTGTTAAATAAGAACTACTTCTATACATAATACTGGTATTATGGTCGTTTTTAAATCTAAGATTCTATAAGCAAGATTTCGGTATGTGTCTTAAGATACTGCTTCACAGGATCTGACCAAGGACAGTAGGTAGACAATAGTCTAGAAATGTGCAGCAGAATTCAGAATAGTTCAAGAGGGCATAGAGACAGTGGACATAGTTCATCTTTTTTCCCCTCAACCCACTAGGAAAAGATTTGAGCCTTAAAACAACAAAACCCAAGTTTTACCAGAGCATGCTTACACCATTCTATGCAAACTAGGA
The DNA here is from genome assembly GCA_032467955.1 of Pseudoxenodon macrops. NCBI lineage: Eukaryota > Metazoa > Chordata > Lepidosauria > Squamata > Pseudoxenodontidae > Pseudoxenodon > Pseudoxenodon macrops. The sequence continues at coordinate 50,279 of JANHFT010002779.1, read as the reverse complement.
TATCTAACCTAGAGATTAACTTGCAAATCAACATACTGTTATCTACATTGCATCACCTCAGAGGTGTAAACTGTGTGTTTCCAACATGTGCAATTGTAAAAAAGAAAATCCCATGCTAAGATAATTATAAAAGGGATAGACAATAAAAATCCCTTTATATATCCACTTCTGCAGAACTATTTTGGTCCTTGAAAAACAATGTAGCAAAACAATGTAATATTTGTGGAATAAATCACCTTACATATAAGACAAAAAAGCAGGATGGTTGTTAACACCAATGACTTTAAAGAGAGATTAGAAAAATGCATTGAGCCCAGCTCTATAAAGTTATAGGTCTTGAAGTTTTAATATTACCTGTGGGCTGAGCTCATACCTTTTCAAGGGGGAGTTTCAGGAGAACATCAGTGGGAGTGTTTCCTTTGTGTGCTAGTGAACACTGAAGAAGCATTTCCAAAAATAATCAGCCCTCCGCCCCTCACATAAATAGTTCTTCTTTTCTACCTTAAAACTCCCATATGCCAGCTTCAATAGCCCTAGATCTGCCTATTTCTTTCAAAGTGGAAGAATTAGCAACTTAGTAATATTAAAAGGCGACCACTTAAATCAATTTAGTTTTGACTGGTTAGTTATCACTAACTTAAATCTGTACAGTTCAATGGGCCTACTTTAAGCCTGAATTCAATCCATTACACCCAAGACCCTTTTCCCAAAATATATGGATGGTAATAAGAGTGATTACATCATTAAATCTGAAAAAAGAAAACGAGGCACAAAATATCATTGTGTCGATTTAATTAAATTTCACACCATAAGTGCTAAACAACTGATATAAAAATATATTTAGAAACATTAATATAAACAATATTTAATTAATAACAGAAAAATAATTCACCCAGCAGTCAGAGCAGTACCACTATCTTTACATCAAGAAAATAACACCTTTTCCTGCACATTTAAATATGCTAGGAATCTAAATTTTGCTCTCAAGTATACAATGAAGTGTTAATAGCAAGACCCTCTTATAAAGTTCCAGAGCAACTGATGATATCATACAGCATGAAATATGCAGTAACGTCTATTTCCTTCTTGATAATGCCATTAAGCAAATTCATGTTTCTAAACTTCAAGTTGGCCCCAGTCTATTATGAGGGAAATACTTTTCACTTGGCACAGTGCATCTCCAGAACTATAACAAAACAAATAGAGAGTTAAATTGTTGAATCAGCAGTCTCGTCACATTCCAATCACAGGGCAGTAGCAGTTTGATACTTTCAATCACAAATACATAACAAAAACAACCATAGTAATAGTAGGATGCCATTGCAGACCCTGGAAAGATTGAGTGGTTCTAGGTTTTGGGACCTTCTGGTTGTATGACATCTTTGGTGTTGCTGCATGAGGTTGCGCTGTCTCAAATTTATCGGTGCATAATCTGGGAGTCCTCCTGGACTAGTGGCAGTAATGCTAGCAGGGCACAGCTTCATGTTTGCACAGCTTCATGTTGTGTGCCAGTTGTACCCATCCCTGGATTGGATCACTCTGTTCATAGTCACTCATTTCCTAGTCACCTTCCAACTGGACTACCATAATGTATTCCAGATGGAACTGCCCTTGAAGAATAACTGGAAACTTTAGCTTGGGCAGAAAGCAGCAACACAGGCAATTCTAGAACAGCACACGTTATACCTTTGCTCCATGGGCTATATTAGTTCAGAGTTTTGGCATGGGGCAATTTATCTGAGAATCCACCTCTCCCCAACTGCATCTACTCATCCCATCAGATTGGGCAGAGAAGACATAATGCAGGTCCTATCTGTTAGGAAATAACACTTGGTGGCAAGTCTTCTCTGCTATGGCGCCTGCCTTATGGAACATTCTCCCCTTGAAGTGAGTTTCACTGCATCCCTGTTAATGTTCCAGAAAACTCTCAAGACCTGGCTTTGCCATCAGGTTTGGGGGTCACAGAGGACAGGTGACATCTTCTCAATAGTAGTTTTATATATGTTAAACAATAACTGAATGTTAACATGGAAAAAGACAAAACCCTTAGTCATCAAGATTACAATAGGCTGAACACAATGATAAAAGAATGATACTAGGACAGTCAGTAAACCAGAAATACAGAGTATAACAGATGAGATACAGAAATTGCTTAAGTAAGACTAAGTGATATAGTTTGACTGAAAAAAATTATAGTTGTCTGTAGATATATAATAGAAGTACGCATCAATTAATTAATAAAGCAACTATTAGGATACATTTAACACATCTCTCATTCTAAGACAAAAGGAGATTGCAAATCGATGCCTCTGGAGCATTTATGAAAGAATGAGGGGTGGATTAGGAAATCGAGAACCAATTTATTTTAATTCTGAGATGTCCGTATTTAACAAAAAATATAAAAATGTCGTATTTAATGTGATGATGATAACATCACACATTTTATTCAGTGTATGGGGGGAAAATCCTAGGTGGTAATAAGATATTTATAATCAATGTAATCTTTAATTGGTTGTTTTTTAAAATCTACAATTACAGATTAGATTATAAAATCTTATGCCAAATATAAACTATACTTTGTAGAAGCGCATTCCTCACTTATATTACCATAGCCTAAGTGAACCTTTGACCTAACTTACAGAGAAATAATTATTCATATTATAGTAAAATACAAATTTTGTATGTGTGCAGTATAAATGTGACCTTTGAACTCACCTGATGAGTTGGTTGCTTCAAGAGTTCTCCTATCCTGCTGCCTGTTTAGATCCTGCAGCAGGAAGTACCAAGCTATCAAGCTGCTGACGGCTGCCTGTATGGACTAGCCATTCATAGAATTTGTTCTCCACTAACATCTGGAATGTCTTCCTCTGATTCCTGAAACCAGGGAAAGGATTAGCTCTGTACTGTATGCATTTGTGTAAATATTCCTATCACTAGGTCTTCTTCAGTAAACATACACACTGCCAAATTTTTGTAATCATTATTAAGGGATGTAATTTATTGTGGTATGGTTGGGATTTTTATTTTATAATATTAAAATAAAACAATTATTTAAACCTATATAAAAACACAATCAAGAAAACATTTTTAAAAATGCTTCAGCAAGTTATTGTGCTGTTAATAGTTACAGTGTTGGACTACAAATCAGGAGACTCAAGTTCTAGTCCATGGAATATAAGTCTAACAAATCAGTAATTTCCATTAACTTTTTCATATCTAGTGGCAATGTTATAAAACTCAAAAATGAATCACTGCATTTATTTATTATTTTTAGAAATTATTTATTTTATTCTACTGAGCTACTCTAATCGACCAAAAATATTCAAAATACTTATCATTAATTCATTAAAATTAATAGGAATAGCAAGGACAAAAAAATGCACTCCCCAAAATGAATTACGTGTTTTGATACCTAGTGGCTCCCTTCCATTCAGAAGATATCACCATGTGACTGCCTACACCCTGAAGTAAAAAAAGTAAAGTGCCTTGATTGCAAAAGAATTGTTCATTCCCATTTAGGGTATAAGATATTTTGCTCATTAATTGTCTACATTTTAATTTGAAGTCAACAAACTGGGTTTACTTTATAGGTGTAAAACTTGTAAAAACAGATTAATAAAAGGATCACAGTTGTCCTTGGGACTGCAAGTCAAGAGAAAAGAAAAACAACAACATCCACACAACAAATGTTAATTATTAATTTGCATAAATACTGATGCATTTAATGCTAAAGTCATTACAACACCTGACTCTGCTTTCCTGGAAAATTAACTGTTACTTACTTGGTCAGTTCTGCTTCCTTCACCGTTTTCTGCCAGATTCGTATCCTCTGTTCCCGTTGGCTCAGTGCTTTCTGATATGCAGGTGGCAGAGCACCAGGTATTTCTGTTGTGTCTCCCTCCATTTCAAATGGAACAACAAAGGGGTAAAATTCTGAGAGTGGGAGAAGCCTGAATACTTCCCGATCACAGTTTTCTTTACATACTATCATTGGATTATCCCAATTGTTCGGCAGAGTAGCTAGGCCAGTTCTGCCCATGTGATCCTCAAGCATTGGATAATGGGTATGGAAGGGAGCAAAAGTTATTGCTTGGTTACCCAATAATATAAGAGGCCTGGTCGGAGTGAGAACATGCAAAGTGCAACCAGTCGTAGATGACAGAGATAGGCGATGGCAAACAGCAACAAGTTTGACATTGTCACAACTATGGAGATGTACTACAGTTTGCACTGGACCAAGGACAAAGGTGCTATTCCTGCATTTTTCTATGGTTACAGACCTGAAAGAGAGGAGAAACAGCCCATAATGGAAGACCGAAAACAACAAAATACAATCATACATGTACCTTTTATATTAGGTTGCAAAAACTGGCAACTGAAAAATAACTTACCTCAGTGGAGATAGTAAATAGATAAAAGATTCACAGCACCGATGAATCCTCACATGAGTATCTTCTAAGGTAACAGAGCTCTTTGCTAATGTTTGTTTGTAAACCTGGCTCATCACAATCACACGATGAACTGAAGGGACTATGTGATTATTACAGGCTATTTTAGCTCGTTTAGTTGTTCCTTCAACTGGAAGAATTATGAAAATATTAGTTTAAAAAAATAGTTGTATTGAAACCAAACTCTCTCATTTAGCTGTATTTTACTGTATTTCCCAAAGAAAGAAAACTCTTCAATATTCAAAAATATATTCTAGTCAAGCTGGTTGGAATAATTCAAAAAACACTTAATTTTCTTGTACAAGTTGTTAAGATTTTATGCTGTCTATCTGATATTTATGTACACTGCTCTGAAATTCTCTTTATTACAAAGGCATGACTTTCTAAATATTTAAACAAAAACAAAACATTAAATTTATTTCTGGTATGTTACATACCCCAAGCAGTAAGGATTTTTATTATGAAATTAAGTCATAAAATTCACCAATTTATTACCAAATCAAAAGCACTAAAATGTCTACCATGCATCCTTAAACTATATTTTCCCCTCTTAATAGTATTATGGAAATATTGAGCAGTAGTCAAAATACATGTTACATGACTTTAGGACTTCATATAACTACCTACTCTCAACTCAAGCAAATATGCATTAGAAGCTAATAATTCACTATTCCAGATCCTGTTTAACTTTATAATTCTTATAGTATTTCCCATTTATATTGTCAGAAAGCTGTTAAAATGACTGTATTATGAGTTTCAATTAGGACAGTATCCAGCAAGAACAATTAAAAAAACTAGTACTGTATTGTCAAAAGTCATCCAATGATACAATATAATATAAAATATGAGTATATAGCATTTAATACGTATTAAAGAAGCCATAATGTACAATATGTATGGAGATACTATAGAAGACTCATACTTGCTCTTTGATTCGTATGATTTAGCATCCTGGAACCTACCAAAAGTTTTACCAAAATTGAGTTTGTGATTCCTAAGTGGAAATGCTCCAAAAACTCCTGTATACATTTTAATGGACATCTTACCTTCATAATAAAATGTTAAAGTTCCTGAAGTTTATTATTAGATAAACATTTTAATAACTTTGAGGTGTAAATATTAACTAAAATATTGATTAAATCTGGGTAGTCATGATGGAGACATCCTATCAAGTAGCCGGTAGGAACTCTATGATCAGAAATAATTATACCTTGCTGTGCCCATGCAAGCTTTTTTCCAGATGTGAGGCAGGCTGTTGCCCCAAATGGGTTCCCAGTCAGACAAGCCCTCAGCCAAGATTCGAATTTGGCACAGGAGAAGGCTTTGGAATGTTTCGAGAAGCCACTCTTGGCATGCAATGGCTGCCAAAGTGCAAGTTCGTGAAGAGGGTGAACAGTCCTATTTTGATCCACACTTCCTTCAATAAGGAAACTAAGAGCTTGAACACCTTTGGGTGAAAGCAGGCTGCTGTGCATAGAATGAGAGGAGGCACTGAGCTGATCTGGGTCCAGTAACAATTCCAGAAGATCCTGGAGATGGTTTTCAACAAAGTCATGGTGGTAGTTGTCATTCCAATTCTTCAAACAAAGCATAAGAATGAATATTAGAGACTAGAATCAATCCACAAAATCACATGTATAAACTGTTCTCTTGGTCTAAGTTTACTGACAATGAGTCTTTATTGATTAGCCCTTGGGCCATATCAATTCTTTGGGCAGTGCTTTTTTAAAAACGTTCTCCTGTTACGCAAGAGACAGGAAGGCCACAGCTTCTGACAAAACTTGTTAGTTTGGTGATCTAGGAAATTTGTGATTGTGATTTTATTTCTTCTAGTAGACATATCAGTCTCCATTTCGTTGACTTTGTGCCAGTAGTTATATGCTAATTTTGGATAGTGCATGAATTGTATGAATTCCCAATTCATCTCTAATTGCTCCAGCAGATGTTCTTAGATCTACACACAAAATATATCTCAAATGCTGAGACTGTGTTTGTTCTAGGACTGTGATTGAGTATAGATCTCAAACGTCTGCTCCATACAAAGCATAGGGGTAACCTTAACTTTATATACTTTAATTAATGGAGCTAGGGACCCTGGGTATCTTGGTTTAAGTGATTACTATGTGGGACTGATACCAAGGCTCTCATCCACAGAAGCTCATTGGGTAATCCTGAGCCAATCATTCTCTCTCACCTTATCCTACATCATAGGGTTGTTGGGGAATAAAGTAGAAAGATGCAGCTCTATGTATGCTATTTTATGTTTTAAGAAAGTCCAGATATAAATATAATAAATGAATAAATATAAAGTAAGATATAAGTAGAAGCCATTAGTGTGCTCATTACTTATCAAATCTTTTCTTTTTCATTTGCTAGAAACTGCATTAGGCATCTAATATAAAAATCAGTAGAGAGTAATCTCCAATTTCTTTACATATTTATGATCAATGTCAGAATAGTACAGGCTTCCTCTTACTGTTAGTTTAAAAAAGAAGATAAGAAGCCAGCAATTCTGAAGATCCATACATGCTTTGTATACAGGTGTCCTTGACTTATGCTTAGTGACCATATGAAGTTATAACAGTACTGGAAAAAATGACTTACAGTATTTTTCGGAGTATAAGATGTACCTTTTCCCCCCCTAACAGAGGGTAGAAATGTTGGTGTGCCTTATGCACCGTATACAGCAATTTTGGCCTCCTGAAGCCCCACCCCTGCATCCCATTTTTGCAAAACAAATGGGCCCGTTTTTCTCAAAAACTGAGTTTGCAGAGGGTTTGGGAGGTTTGCAGTGTGTTTCTGTGGGCTGGGAGAAGGCAAAAACAAACCCTCTGCACGCTCCATTTTTCGCAAAAACAGGTGAAAAACGGTCCCTTTTTTGCAAAAAATGGGATGCGCAGAGGGTTTGGGAGCCCTGCAGAGTGTTTCTGAGGGCTGGGGGAATGCAAAAATGAAAAATGGCCCGTTTTTCAAAAAACAGGGGCGTTTTTGCCTTCTCCTAGCCCTCAGAAGCAGTTTGCATACCTCCCAAACCCTCTGTGCACCCTGTTTTTCACAAAACCAGGTGAAAAACGGGCCCATTTTTGCAAAAAACAGGGTGCAGAGAGGTTTGGGAGGCCTGCAGACTGCTCCTGGGGCCGGTGAGGACAAAAACGTTTTTTTCTTACTTACTTCTTTGAAATCTTGGTGCGTCTTATACACCGGTGCGTCTTATAGTCCGAAAAATATGGTATGTCCATTTTTCACATTTATGACCATTGCAGTGTCTCATTGTCAGATGTTCAGAATTCAAACACTTGGCAAGTGACTCATATTTATGATGGTTGCAGCGTCCCAGGGTCATGTGAACACCTTTTGTCACCTTCTGACAAGCAGTCAATGAGGAAGCCAGATTCAGTTAACAACTGTGTTGCTAATTTAATAACCAGTGTAACAACATAAATTTTGGGCTCGATTGTGGTAGTCGGTCAAGGACTACCTGTACACGTAAATGATACAAAGGAAAATATATAAAGTGGTATTAAGAGATGTGAAAAGGTGCTTTGATGAAAGTCCATCGATTTATAGTGCATATTCTATTCTATGCATCATTGAGAAAGAGGAAAAATCTATAGATTCAGCATTGATTATTATATCATGGTTCATAATAACTGGGGATAATGAGAGTTGAAAATTCAACATATTCTGAGGGAACTAAGTAGGAGAAAGCTAATCTTGATGAAACTCTCACCATTATCTAAATACTTGGTAGCAATACTGTAGTTACAGAGTTTGCTAAATCAATTTAATTGTATTATTATTTTCTTAATGTTTGCTTTGAACTTATACATGGATATCAAATATTATTTTATAGGTGTTTTGCCACTTTTTTAAAAAACTACTTATTTTAATTAATTATTTCAGTATGCAATGTAAACGTATGAAAAAATGGAAGTATATTATAATTTAAAAGTTAATTAAAGATTAAAAGTTAATCTTACATTATCTTCAAATAAAAGCATAAAGCATCCTTCTACAGTGAGAAAAAAGCAGTTCAAACAATACCTTAATCTGATTGGCAGATTCTTTTAGCCCACTGTGAGACTTAGATTTAGGATTTGGCCACTCATCTCCAAGAAGGGATGTCCTCAAAGAAACCTTGTTTAATTGCTGAATATAAAGGAATAGCAGGAATTTAAGCGTATCCACGGATAACTAAGGAAAGATTCAAAAAGAGTTTAAACACAAATAGAATATTTAGTTAGGTTATTTTTCATTCAGAATATTGTACTCCAGTCGAATAGATAGATAGACCATTGCTTAAATTTCAAATAGTCTAAATTATTCTAAAAACAAAACAGTTTGGTCCACCTACATTAGTGCTTTAGTGCTGCAATGTATACCAGAAAGAAATAAACCATTTTGGGGCAATGACTGCATTGGACATCAGAACTAACACAAACAATTATGAATAAAAATGTAGATTCCATAGAAATATAATAAAAATACAATTAATTCATACCCGATTCCTTTGCTTCTCTGTCTCTTCCTCAGTTGTGCAGCCAGATATCACTTCTGCCCATTCCAGTCGCTCCTCCGAAGTCTGCTCAACAAGACTGTCAAACAACTCAAAGTAAAGCCATGCCAGCTCTTTCTCTAGTTGTAGTTTTCCACAAGCAATGTGTCGCCACATAGACCAGGTAAGGTATGGGTAATAACCTTGACCTGAGCGCATTCTGACATAGGTTGACATTTTCCGAAGGTAATGCATGCTAAACTTGCAAGGTGGAGGGATTTGCAATGCTCCCACTATGAAAGGCTCCATTTTCACCCACAAACTGACCGAAGGTTTCTCCATTTTGGAAAGGTGTAGGGTTTATATATCTGCATTTGAAAAAGCAGAAATACCACAAAATGCTATTTCCAGACATGTCTCCAATTCAATTATACATGAAAATGAATGAATTTTCCTATATTAATTTCTCCTGATTACCTCCTTTTTAAATATTTATCCTGGTTTATCCTACCGTATTTAAATATTTATTATCAAAATATACACATTAAATCTCACCTATTATCAGGTCAAGCAAAACTTTTGTAATCTAAGACTGCATTTTTAAAAAAAGTGCATTAGGCATGATGCTAACACGAGTATTCATTGGATGATGGAAAACATCAGAATTTTTACCCCAATTTCCCCTTTTGGATGTGCCCACAAGAGGAAGCATTAAATGTGTAAAACTGCTGGAGGTGGTGCTTTTTTTACTTCATCTCACCATGGAAACCCTTTGCCAAATTTCAGCAGCACACTCATGAGAAATTCTGGGGGCATAAGGGCAATGAGCAACCACGGATTGGAAATTATTCAGTCCCATTCTGCATAGAAAGAAAATGAGTAATAGGACATTTAACTTCTGTATTTAATAGACTTGTCAAATAGTGGGTCCTGTATAGCCCTTGTTCATAAGTAATTTTGAACAGCAGCTATATATTATAATGGAGCCAGAGCTTAGAACCTTAATAGCAGCTTTGGCTTATTAATCCTTTCTCTCTCATACAAACAATGAAAGATTTTGAACAGTCCTTTTTTACTTATTCACCTCAGCAGTTCATTCAAAGGAAGGAACAAATGAAGAAAACACTCCTAAAGTTCCCTTTTATAATTATTCATTAAATACTGTAATCTCTTTACCTTCCTTGCTAGAATCATATTCGTCCTAGTAATTTCTCTAGCAATGACCTTGAACTAGAGTTACTTGCAGAAAGTCATAGCAAGTGGTCTGAATCTGGGACTATACAGAAGAGAACATTTGGGAGACCAATCTGAATCAATCCATCAATCATCCAAGAGTTTGCACTTTCATAAATATCTCCATTTAAAAAATAAAACCACAGCACATTTCAAGCTAATAGTTTCAAGGTAATAGTCTAATCAATATGACCTTATCCTGATTTCTGAAATTTGGGAAACATAATTTTATTTTATTTTTTCTGACATTTCCAGTCTTATTTTAAACACCCTGAGTGTTGGTTTGAATATGTTGCATCTGTAGTAAATTGCCACTAAGTAAAAAGCAACTCACCTCTAGTCTACTCTTATAAACAAAATATTTGTGGATTACCGTACTTTATTTCTTGTTAAAAGAGCTTCAAAAAAACCATCACTCTTTGCTTGATATCATTTTTGAAGGATAAACCAAGAATAATAACAAAAGCAGTCTCTCCTACTATTCCTTGATAAATGCACAAGTTAAGCATGAAATAAAATGATTAGACATTTAATGGTAGATAGTAATCCTGTGGTTTCTGAATTTATTTTACAAAAGAATTGGACCCAAGTACCAACCTGATATCAGATCAATCAAATTGAATCAAATTTTATCCATTAAAAACTTCAACTATATTGGAAGAATGGTGTATTTATATTTCATATATTACAGGTAGTCCTTGACTTACAACATTTAGTGACCATTCAAAGTTACGACAACAGTGAAAAAAGTGATTTATGACCATTTTCACATTTACAATTATTGCAGAACCCCCATGGTCACTAGATCTAATTCAGATGCTTGGCAACTGGCATGTACTTATGACAGTTGCACTGTCCAGGGGTCACATAATCACCATTTGCAACCCTCCCAGCCAGCTTCCCACAAGCAAAGTCAATGGGGGAGACCAGAGTTGCTTAACAATTGCATGATTCACCTAACAACTGCAGTGATTCACGTAACAACTATGGCAAAAGGGTCATAAAATGGGACACAGCTCACTTAACTGCCTTACTTAACAATGGTATTTTGGGGCTCAGTTATGGTTATAAATCCAGGACTATCTCTAATAAGGGAATTTTGTCAATGTTGTACAGGTAGTCCTCAATTACAACCACAACTGAGCCCAAAATAAATATATAGAATCTATGCATCATATTATATCCTGCCAGGGTAATTCTATTCACATTGCAAGTCTTCTGCAGTGGTAACAGAGGACACAAATTAATAAACACATATCATCTTTGCTGTCAATGCTCAGATAATCAGTCTAGGTATAAATTTTTGAAGAAATTGGGAAAATCACCCAGTAACATTTTGTAAGGAATGCTGTAGTAATTTAATGACTATACAGTATTTCCTAATGCATATAGATTTGGTCTAACTTAACAAATTAATTTAGATTTAGATAAATTATGACTGTAAAAACCTGTAAACTATATCAGTGGTATTTAAAAGTATGGGAAACTACCTTTAAAAACCCTAACAGCTCAACAGCTCTAAAAACTCTACAGTGAATAAATTCAGTTTAACCCACTCAACATTTATTAGTCTGAAAAGCAATAATACTTATTTTCTATATACACTTCATTTTTGAAAGAAAAATTAAATGCAAGTAGTTTAAATGTTTGGTTTTTTTTCTCAAGTTAGGTTTGTATCCTTCTTTTCAAATACATTCTTTGGGATTGTTGGTGTTTTTCTTTTTAATTTTATTAGGTTTTTTGTTCTAGTCGTGTTTTTTGTTTTACAAACTAACAATAAGAAAATTAAAACATTTTGGCTATTAATGTAATATTTAATAAAGGCATTCTCAATTGCCTCTATCAGCTATTGAGGTTATGTACTGCATTTCTTTGTTATTAAAAAGCCTAGTCCCGCCATCCTGATTCTGCTACTTGCTGCTAGTTGCCTTCTGCTACAAATTTGTTCTATTTGCACTTTCCATAGCATTGTGAGTGGTCTGTCTCCAATTAAATAGCTCCTATAAAGGCAAGTGTAATCGAAGGTATGATTCCTTTTAAACCTACTTCAAATTTGCCTTGCACTATTGTTGCCCTAATTTATTCCTTCTATTGTATTCCTTCTAATAGAAAATGTATTCCTTCTATTTCATTTCCATGTCTTTAAACTACTGTACTGTTTACTGTACTAAAAATTTAGGCCTGGTAAAATTTTATTACATTTGTGTTATTTGTACATACTTTACACACATTCAGGAAGCTAACTGCTGTTGAAATTAAGCGCACTGAGGCAAAACTGATGCATTCTTTGTTTCTTGGCTCAGGAGATTCTGGTGTGCACAAAGGATGCAGGGTCCTTAAGACGGGAATCACGATGGAGGCTGGGAGGTAAACGAATCTGGAACTCTTTGAGGACAATATTTGGCCTCTTTGCGAGTTCCCTTGTAGAGGAGACACATGTCTGTGACTTATTTATTCTCCCACTCCTTTTTAGAATATGAAGAATTAAAACCAAGGACATGCAACGAAGGACAATGGAGCAGGAGATACAGAACATCTGGTTAGAAGCAGATGCGAACTTTCTTCTTTGTTGGGCGGTGTTGGCGGGGAGGCTTTTTGCAAGAAAAAGAAGAGGAGAGACAGAGCAGCTGCACTTCCGATACATTATTAAACAAGCGCTCACAGCATCCACTACGAAGCGAAGAGAGAGAGAGATGGAGTGACGAAAAAGGAGACCGACAACACCGTCCAGGCGGAGAAAGGAGACTCGACTCACCCGCCTCTCCTTGCCGGCGCTTCTCCGACGCCAGGCGCCAAGTCGCTTTCGAACGGCTACGGCCAACTCTTTCCGCGCCTGCGCACAACGTCTGACTCAATCACCAATCAAACCGCTCCCTGGGAGGCGGCTTCAAAAGACGTCCTATTGTAGAGTCGCTAGGATAGCCGCCAATCGCTATCCCCGTAATCTCTACTGCATTGGCAAGGATAGGAATGACGGTTGAAAGACTTAAGAATTCGCAATAGCGACCTCTGTAGACTGGGCGGATTAGAAAACTGGCCTCCATTTGCTTCTCCCAATTATATCTATTCTACAGCGTTGTGTCATTAGTTGTTACTCACTACTGCTATTGTGAACAGTCGCCCTGTTTTATACTTTTACATTTAATGATCGTGTTTAGGTACTTGATAATACTTTGACTTCACTTGTTATTCCTTCATAGTATACGTTTTATTAAAAGTCTCTCCTTATAGATCCAGAGGTGATTTGTCAGGGTCATTTTCCGGGATGCTTTTGACTTAACACCCTAGACAGGGTATAAACATCCAAGGGGTCCATTAAATCTCAGCATAAAAAACCTCTTTTTGCTGCCATCTAGTTATCCAGAAATTTGCAGTTCCAAGTCTATAGACATTCCGAGAAAGATCGATAAATTGATATACTCCTCCAATATTAAGATCAACCTGGTTAGTTTCCAGTCCCAGAAAGTCAGAAAGGAGGTGCTGCCTCCTGGTGAGGCAAATATTAATCTTGTATAAATGTATCTCCATAGAACCGCATTTTATGTTTTTTCTTAAAATGCATTCGCTGGTCCCAGTCTGCATTAGAAAAATGTGTTATCATTTAATGTGCCAAAGAATTCTGGTCTTCAGAGAACCGATGAAGAGAAAAAGGAGGGAGCGGAGCATAGTTAAGCATTTAGAAATCAGATTTTATGAACTGTCAAGATTACCGTTGATGTAACTGCTTTATTTCTTTTTTTTTAAATTGAGTTGGTTGATTTTGGTAAGTGACAGGCTGGGGGTAAAAAATCCTGTTTGCTACGAGTTCAGCATCAGAAACCAACAAGGAAGCCCTGACTTAAACTGCTTTAAAATATGCGGAACTAAAAGGATGGACGAAATCCTCTATTGAAACCTACCTGGGCGTGACGTCATCGCGGCGCTTCTCGCCACGACGGAGACCACGGCGCTCTTCTCCGCGTCCTAATTTGTTGACGTTGCGCGGTTTCATTGGCCCAAAGTAAACCGAGTGGCGGGTGAAGTGTGCAATTGTGATTGGCCAGCGGCGAATGACGGGTTGGCTGGTCTGCTGGGCTCTGATTGGCCGCATCGCTGTACCGGGGTGGGGGGGTGG
>JANHFT010002779.1:24386-35889 GCA_032467955.1 Pseudoxenodon macrops | reverse complement strand
CCGTTGCTGCTGCCTCATGGAGCAGGACTGTGCAAGACAACAAGCCTTGCAGAGTCCTGCTCCATGAGCGGCAGCTGTGGGCCAGCCACTCAGCTGGCGCGAAGAACAGGGAGGGGAGGCGGCGGCAATGGGATATCCAGTCCCACGCTCGCCGCCTCCTGCACCCCCAAAATAATAACCCCACCCCCCCGATAATAAGACCAAGGCCATATTCCGGGGGTCAAAAGAAAATAAGTCCCTGTTTTATTTTCGGGGAAACACGGTAATCCTTTTATTTATTTTTTAAAAATGAAAGCTGCTTTGAAAATTTTATTGAAAGGCAGGATATTTCTTCCACTCAGCACGTAGAGTGCAGTTATATATACTTAGAGTTTTATTCCTGTTTCTGCCAATAAATTCAAGGGCATATGCAGCTTTAAATAAACAAATAAAGGATGGAAATTTTCTCTGACCTTTTTACTCTTATGTCAGACTTCCCCAGCCTAGAGCTTTCTAGTTGTGTAAGGATTATAGGGTTTTTTTCCCCTTTGGCCCATTAGATTTGGAGGCAATCCAGTTCCAAAACTGCTTTGGACTGCTTACAGTTTAAAAACAAGGGGAAAAAACAAAATAAAAATCTGAAATGTCTGGACCATCATATTCCATATACCCACCTCCTTCCCCAAAAATCTCCACCAATAGGATTCACAAATACCCTATCCCAAGGGGTGGGAGCAGAGTCATAGTTTTAAATACTTCTAAAACATTATTACAGTGGGAGCTACGTAGATCTTTGGGGGTTATCATTCCAGATGGCAGACACTACAGCAGGGAGAACCATACTTTCTGAATTCTACGTAATAGATGACATTGTTTGGTTGAAGGGACCTGAGGCACATTAACTCTGACTAATGTTAGTTGACAGGCATAAATCATTGGAGATAAATGGTTCTCAAATAACCTGGTCTTATGCTATGAAGGGCTGTATAGGTGATAATCAGAAATTTACCAGTAACTAGTATAGTTTGCAGATGTCATAGATACCAAAGGACATTGAATATTGTGTATTCTGCATTAGCAGTAGTTTTATAATTTTAAATGCTCTTAAAGGATGCCTTAGGTAGAGTGCATTGCAGCAATCCAATCATGGGGTGAGTAGGGCATAAGTGATTGTCTGAAGGGTTGTTAGATCCAGGAGTGAGCACATGAGAGCTACCTGTATTTGCTATGTAATCCTAACCATGATAACTGATTAGTGAATATATTTAAGACTATAACTTTAAGATCACGTTAGCAAGAAAGCTAATATCTTTAGAATACAAGAACTTTCTCTGTACTTAGCTACTATTGTTATTATCAACTTATGGCAAAGAAGAACATAAATTGTTTTTCCTCCCACTATTTTTTAATTTGAGGATCATAAGAGGCAATAATCTCTTATTGTTTTTCAGGAGAGATTTCTATAAGATTTTGGGAGTTCCTCGCAGTGCATCTGTTAAAGATATTAAAAAGGCCTACCGAAAACTAGCCCTTCAGCTTCATCCAGACAGAAACCCTGATGATCCACGCGCACAGGAAAAATTTCAGGATCTTGGGGCTGCCTATGAGGTAAGTGTATTTGGGAGAAGTCTGTGGTCAACATATGCATCCTGTGCTTCCTGGATTGTTCTCTTCAATGGAATTTTAGTAGGATGGATACTGACTGGAAAATAGCAATGCGTTTGTGACATTAATGAGACTTTTGTTCTTGAAAACCTACCTTCATTTTCTTTAGGCTGATTTAATTGAGTACTTGAAAATGATTTCTTTAGGCTGATTTAATTGAGTACTTGAAAATGATTTATAGAAAGTTTTTTGGTGTGTGAATAAACAATAGAGGATTTTTATTTCTATTCAGCATTTTAAGTGTAGCAGGTGAAATATGTCAAAACATGGAGGTTCATGCTGCCCTATTAAGTGATGTCTAAAAGTATAAAACTATGTGTTAGAATGTTGCATTGGCATTTAAAGTGCTGTTGCTAAAGAATACTTTCATGAACTTGATTAATGGCAAGATAAAGATCCTTACATATGTAGATGGCTATGTACTGTGGGGAGCATAAGGTAATTTGTCAAATTTGAAAGGGACATGCTACTCCAAACTTACGTATGAGAATTATACTTTAATAATAAGATTTGTTCTGCCTGTATGTTATTTCCTTATACACACATCAGGATGGAAAAGTGAATAGCTAACATGTAACAGAAAGGAAAATAAACAGATGAAGCTGTTACTCTTCATTCTTCTTCCTCATTTCTGTCAGTTTCTTCTAAATGTTTTTCCTTGAAATATAATCGAAATGTCATTTTGATAGTTAAGTACTTACCGGTATTAGTTGCTCTTGTATAATCAGTCCTGTAAAATGTCTTATGACAAAATGAATTAACAATTCTGAACAAGCTGCAGCATAATATAAGCAATTATATGATATAATTTGTAAGAAAGAATCATCCCAAAATAACTATTTTTGGAGATTGCAAGCTAATTTTATCTAGATGATCACTGGTTATGTAGAGATAAAAGATTATGAAAAGCGTAGTTCTGTGCATTGATTTTTTATATAAAAATAAGTTATTACTAAATTAAATTAGACATATTTTTGACTACAGAGAATTAGGCAAGGGTTGCTAAGATATAAATTCTGGATGAGGAGACAACCATAAATTGCTTCCAGATTGGAAAAATAAATTCCAGAAAATCATTAGTGTTCCTAGAATTGCCAGTTCTGTGAGGTTTGGAGGAAAAACAGTTGATATTGTATCCCAATAATTCCTATGTATTACAGTCACATGGTCTCAAAAATTATTCTGTTTAGAATCTTTTGTGACCTTAATGTTTTGTTTCTGCTAACCTTATATTTGTTTTTCGGCATATATAACACACTTGCTGAGGATATCTTTTAGACAGAAATCAATGAAACATGTTCCTATTTGTTGTTATACTATTTAAATATAAATGTAAATTTATAGATGTAAATTACATTAATTAGGAAAAGATTTAGTGTGTGCAAATTGAATGTTTTAGGGAACTTTGAAATCTTCTTTTTTTTTTAGACCAGGCCTGCCCAACTTATTGAGGGGAAAATATCACATTGATACCTTAAAAATAATTATGGGCCACAAAGGAGTAACTGACAAACTGATTAGTTGTTCAGTGGCTAGCAGCATAGTGGTGGGATGGAGTTTGCCATATCCTGTGAGGCCTGAAGGCATTGGGGACACTTAGTAGTATGCTTTTTGAAGCAGAAGTGGCTGTGAAATCAAGGCAGCAATATTCCACCAACATTCCTGGTGGCAGCAATATTTGGTGGCATTGGATTGGTTGTTTTTTTTTTTACCAAAAAAAGCATATGGGTCACATGATGATTTGGCCTTTCAGGTGTTTCTTAATAGTTTTCCAGGAGATAATTTTCTGAATTAGAATCCATTTGAGAATTTTAGGTGTGATTTGTCCACTTTTGTGCATTCTGGCAGTTTTCCAGGAGATAATTTTCTGAATAGGAAGCCATTTGTGGAATTCTGGGTGTGATACATAGGTGAGGGATGAACACAAACTGCTTTCATTTAAAATATTTCTTTCTGGAAAATATTAGACAACCACCAAATTATCAGATCTGTATGGTATGGAGGCAAAATGATAGTTTTGTCCATTTTCCTGTTTAGAATACCTTAAACCTATGTTAATATATGCAATTTATGTCTCCTGCAGGTATTGTCAGATGAGGAAAAACGAAAGCAGTATGATGCCTATGGTGAAGAAGGGTTGAAAGAGGGACATCAAAGTTCTCATGGAGATATTTTTTCACAGTAAGTGTGCTTTGCTCCTTCCCATTTTTTTACACGATAAAGTCTTATCTTACAGTATAATACAATGACATCTTTATTTATTAATTTCATCCATATTACTATTACGTTTTGTTCAGCAAGAGCAAAACTGCAATGAAGCATCTAAAGCTACCGTAGTTTTAAACAATATGAAGGATAGCAGTGAGAATTGCTATTAATAAATGCCAGCAGAACAGTAACAACTATATGAATTAATGAATTAGAAAGTTGCTCATAACACTTAACTTGTGAACTTATAATGATGGCCCTATGCAAACCTCTGGAGAAGTTCTATATGTGTTTGGAGTGGGAATTATATCATTTCTAGGATTCACCAAAGATCAAGGTCATCTGAGAAGAGATTATCTCTATTCTGAATTAAACATACTATATTCTCAATGCTGATTACTTCATGGACTTAGAAGACCTAAGTAGGAGCTCCAGCCTGACATACAGGCATTCACACTTTCCAAGACAAAAAACAGGGCTGCTGGTCATAGCTCTGACCAGCAGCATTCTCATTGCTGTCCTACATGTTGTTTAAAACCCAGAGTGTCCACACATTTCTGAGAACACAAGTCAGGTTTCATTAATACATGCCAGGTCTGCCTGTTCAGTTAACACCAAGACATGGATGAACCCTCACCAGGAATTGCTGTCTTGCAACAGAGTCAATAACAGTCACATTCCATGCTATTTGTTTAGTTGAATTAACTATGCCTTAAATCTGAATGTGAATGTTCAATTCTGTTTAACATTTGGAAAACCCTCATCACTAAGGGCACAAACTTAAGAAGTCAGTGGATTTGTGTGAAGGCATAGTTATCAGTTTATTTCAAACAAGTTACAGGTCTGGCAACATAAAATGTTAGAGTTCACAATTAGTATATTGATTAGAATGTGTATGACACTTTTATCTACCAGACTACTTCTGCGGGTAGTCCTCAACTTGCAAAATTACAAGATACCTACCTTGGGGCTACTTACAACCCAAATTTAAAGTTTTGACAGTCACAGCCCTCCCCAGTCATACCACTGACCTTTAGTTGCTTAGCAATGTGGCCATATTTATGGCATTTGCAGCATTCCAGAATCGCATGACTACATTTTATGACAGTTTTGCGAAAAATCAGCATTTCTAGCTCTTTGCAAAACCATGGACCCATTGGTTTGCTTAATGATGCGGGTGTTTGCTTAATGACTGGTTTTGCTTAATGACTACCACAAAAGTCATAAAATTGAGTCAGTCACATGACCCACACTTTTATGATCACCATGACTTACAACTAAAATGGAGAAGCTCGATTATGGTCATTAGTGGAAGACTACCTATAATTTTTCCTCCAAAAGAAAATATCAGTTTTTATAGGAAGCTGATGGCTGTTTTGCCCAGTCAATTCCCTTTTTTTCAACCAAGGGTAAATGTTCTCTTATACGGCTTACTTCTCCGTAGCTAGCTAATAATACCATGAACGTTTCTCTAGAGCCCTAAACAGCAATATTAAGTAAGGGGGTTGTCAAAATAGAGTTGCATCTTAGCTAAAAATTCCCTGAGTTGCTGCAGAGTGTAAGAAAGATGGCTTGGATGGAGATTGCTGTCATCCACAGTAGTTAGATCAGACCAAAAGATCAACAGGAAGCCTAAAAATACTTGTATTGAGATTGGCTATAATAACAGACTCTTGCAAGTCTGATTCTGTTCTCATAATTCAGTAAATCTCCATCAACTTCCTTATTTCCTATACCAGTAGTTGCCTTAGTTAGTAATTCTTACCTGCTCTCCTATAAGTTTAATAGAAAGGAAGCTAAATGAATCAATATCCGTGTCTTTTCAGTTTCTTTGGAGATTTTGGTTTCATGTTTGGAGGCAATCCTCGTCAGCAAGACAGGAACATTCCAAGGGGAAGCGACATTATTGTGGACCTAGAAGTTACGCTGGAAGAAGTGTACTCGGGAAATTTTGTGGAAGTAAGTTATTTGCTTAATCTCCTTTGCTTATATAAATCTGGTTTTCAAGCTTCATTATTAGAAATAGTTTTCTCTCTGAATGAATATGAGGGAACATCAAAAAAATTCCTTGGGGCCACGTATGTACTCCCTGTGGAATTGCAGTGCATGGTGAATGTTAGGTAACTGTTTTCAGGTTTGTTTCAGTTTCATGCTTGTGAAAGAAACAATAGGGGAGAGCAATTCAAATTAATCAGTGGACTTATTTACATTTACACAACAGGACTGTGTAACTTTTCCAGACAAAGACACTTTGTCTTTGATGACAGACATCCTCCAAAAAGTAATGAGTGGAACCAAGTTAAAAACTAAATTTTATTTCTGTTACATGTATATTTAATTATATTTAAAATCAAGCATAATCGCTGTGATTATCATCTAGAAATATAGGAATTTAGCTAGGATTTGAAGTGTCCCCTATAGCTTTTTCTTTCATATTTGCCTTTTTTGAAGCATTGAAAAGGAAACTGGGTGAGTCTTCAAACTTGGCCAAAGGATTTTTAATTCTATTGTGTGCTAAGATTATAAACCTCTACATTGGTATTTATTTTATTAAATAATTTATTTAATAAATTATTATTTGTTAATGAGCTTTTAATTTTAAATAAGGGAAATATCAATAATAATCATAACTAAATGCTAACTGAAAATCCAGGACATAATTTTTGATTGTTTATATTATATTAATTTTATTTATGTTATAAAGTCTAAACAGCAGGTGTGTTGTAAATGAGATCCTTGTCTACTTTATTCATTTGAAAGGGTTAAAGTGTTGCATAATGTAAAGTCTGCATCCAACAACATCATTCTTTACCTCTTTACAGGTTATTAGAAACAAGCCAGTTGCAAGACAGGCACCAGGGAAACGGAAATGCAATTGCCGGCAAGAGATGAGGACAACCCAGTTAGGCCCAGGACGTTTCCAGATGACACAAGAAGTTGTCTGTGATGAGTGTCCCAATGTCAAGTGAGTTTGAGGTCCTGTGGCTGTTTCGTGCTTCAGTAATTGACTATCATA
The DNA here is from genome assembly GCA_032467955.1 of Pseudoxenodon macrops. Classification (NCBI taxonomy): domain Eukaryota; kingdom Metazoa; phylum Chordata; class Lepidosauria; order Squamata; family Pseudoxenodontidae; genus Pseudoxenodon; species Pseudoxenodon macrops. The sequence continues at coordinate 29,021 of JANHFT010002779.1, read as the reverse complement.
CATAATGGTTAAAAATAGCAGAGGGAGGATGATTCCATTTCCAGTATGAGCCACAAGGTGGCATAGAGTGTTGTTGGTTTTTTTATGGCTTGAAAAGAGAAAGGAGAAACTTTTGTGCCTGAAAATCTTCAGTGTGACTGAATTGCTCTGTCATTTTAACATCCCTGGTAGATTTGTTCTGCCAAATAAAAGTTGCAATGCAGTACTTCAAATTCAAATGAGGGGGGGGAGCCTTTAGAGGATACATGATACCACCTGCTGACAATTCTTTAAATCAAATGTATCTTTTACTAAGGGGTGCACTACAGTGTAGATGACATTATGCTATTCCAGGAAGGCATCATTGTTTTAAGGGATATCCAGCAGGTGCTTTGTGAATGTCTTTAAATTCAGCCTTCAAATTCTTACCCATGTACAGCCATCCCTCTTATAACAGTGTTTCTCAATCTTCGCAACTTTAAGATACATGCACTTCAACTCCCAGAATTCTCCAGCTAGAATGGTAGCTGAAGTCCACATATCTTAAACTTACCAAAGTTGACAAACACTGTTGCACAACATATATATTTAGCTAAGGTTTGAGGTAATACCTGTAGCTATGTAAATATAGTTGTGCTCATAAATTTACATAACCCTTGTGGAATTTGTACATTAAAGACTATTTTGTAGATAAACACAATTAATCAAACAATTTTTAAAGATTTATAATATTCGAATTAAACTATTAGGCATCACAGAATAGCATAATCTTTAAACCATAGTAATAAAGTAATAAAATAAAAAAACAGTGGTTAGTTCTTAATTGTATGTATTACTCAGGTGGGTTTCAGCAGGTTCTAACCAGTTCTGGAGAACCAGTAGAGGAAATTTTGAGTAGTTCGGAGAAGCGGTAAATACCACCTCTGACTGGCCCCGCCCCCATCTATTCTCTGCCTCCCGGGTCCCAGCTGATTGGGAGGAAATGGGGATTTTGCAGTATCCTTCCCCTGCCACTCCCACCAAGCCACGCCCACAGAACCAGTAGTAAAAAAAAATTGAATCCTACCACTGATTGGCTGGGGATCAGGTGAAGGCAACATGAATGACATAGTAAAGGAACTTATAGCATGGTAAGATGCGAGAAGGGGAAGATCTTTTTAGTGTCAACATGTGTGGGCTTAAGCTGAGTGAAGCAATCTAAAATGGACCCCGTGTTAGCCTGCATTGCTAATAGATGGAATGCTGGGAACAAGCAGTTCAGTAACAATGGACTCTCCATTTTGTGACCCTACGCCTTGCAGTTATGTATAAGAGGAAGTGAAATACCATCTGCCTCAGTAATATAGTGTTTTCCCTTTTTCTTTTTACGAAAAATAGCAGAGCTTCAGAGGCAGATACAAGAAGAACAGAGAAACAGAGACAGTTTTGCACATGAAAGGTAACAAACAGAATTTTGCTTGTTGCTGGGAATCACAGGTCCTTCATATCCTGCATCCAGAAACAGCCAGCCAGATGTTTCTAGGGGAAATCCCCTTTTCCTAGAGTCCACGATGTCCCAAGGAGCAGGAACTGCTGCTAAAAGTCCTCAAAATTAAGAACAAAACAAAGGTACTGATGTCACACCAATGGATGCCATCCTGCCCAGAATCCATTTCATACAATGGCCAGCCAAACACTTGAAAAATTATGTTTCAAGTAATGTATGTTTTTTAAATACAGCTAAACGTTATTCTGGAATATTCATTTTGCTCAGCCTTTTTCAATCTTGTATGTGTGGATGTCAAATCCCAGCATCATGCTGCCCAATGAATTCTGGGAGTTGAAGTCCACACATTTAGAAGTCGCAAAGATTGAGAAACACTGATCTAGCTCAACATTTTCAGTCTGCTGATACAGGAACCTAACTAGGGATCCCAGAATAAGGTATATCACGAAGGTCTTCTTTATGAATAGCTGATTCTTTATTAAATAGCAATGGCGCAGCATGAATAATGTAGTTGCCTTCTCTGTTCCAGTTTTTACTAAGCAGAGTGAAAATTCACAGTATTTACTAAGCAGAGACGGACTTAAATGTATCTACCATTGCTTAGCAGTTTCTAATAGATTTTCCCTCCATGGAAACGGGGACATTTCTCTCAGCACCCTGCTTCTTTTCCAGGCCACAGGCCATGATGGCAATCAGAGGTGGGTTCCTACCGGTTCAGACCAGTTCTACCGAGTAGGTAGTAGGCCGCTGGTGACGTCAAAGAGCCGCTTCCGCTGCTCCATGTGCACCGCCATCTTTTTTTGGGATTTTATTCTTGGGGGGTTGGATATTTTTTCCTTCTGCGCATGCGTCGCCATCTTGTTTCCGGCCTTTTTAAAAAAAAAATCGGGGCTTTTTTCTACTGCAATATGCGCGTGCATGGTGCACCCATGCAATGCAGGAGGTAATGAACCGCTGGTGAGTTAAGTTAGAACCCACCCCTGATGGCAATATAGATCACAGGTGTCAAACTCGCTGCATCATGTTGTCATCACGTGACGTTTCATGATGTTTTCCTCATTCGCAGAGGTTGCCATCACATGACGCCCGTGGGCCACCAGTTTGACACCCCTTACTTTTGGGTCTTCATCAGCTGAGATTAGATTCTGTTAGAAACAGTACAAGTTCGCAGACGGATCTACTCAAGACCATAACTTGGAAGCAGCAAAGAATTTATTCATGTATTTGCAAACACTCTTTCACACAAGATGAACCCAGAATGACGGGTTCATCAGCTTCTTATCCCCTTACACAAGTTCATTCCCCCTTTGGCACAGCATCCTATCAAAGGCATCTCTATCTTATAGGGTACCTAATTGTAAAGGTAAAGGTTCCCCTCGCACATATGTGCTAGTTGACTCTAGGGGGCTGTGCTCATCCCCGTTTCAAAGTCGAAGAGTCAGCGCTGTCCGAAGATGTCTCTGTGGTCATGTTGCCAGCATGACTAAATGCCAAAGGCGCATGGAACGCTGTTACCTTCCCACCAAAGGTGGTCCCTATTTTTCTATTTGCATTTTTTACGTGCTTTCGAATTGCTAGGTTAGCAGAAGCTGGGACGAGTAACGGGAGCTAATTTTGTTACGTGGCGCTAGAGATTCGAACCGCAGAAGTGTTGATCTTCTGATCGACAAGCTCAGCATCTTAGCCACTGAGCCACCACATCCCTTTTATATGGTGCCTACTTTCCACTAAAAGCCCCCTCACATATTCAGTTTAACAGTTTAACCATAACCTAGTTTTTCCTAGCATAAGTTCTATTTTTATCTTTGTATTTCCTCTACTCAGTGTTAACTGACATTAAGCTGTTAGCTGCTTATCTAGTGTCAAAAACAGCTTATAATTTTCCATTTAGCACATGTTAAGCGTTTACTTTAGAAACAATAACAAATCTTTAAAATAAATAAATAAATGATAAAACAAACCCCTCATTCCTCAACTGGGCAACTCCGTATGTTTTGAGATGGCATTTCCCAGAACCTTCAACCCTGGAGGCAATTCTGGCACATGAAGGGCCCGTTGGTTTTTCTCTTTGATTAGTTCCCATCCTCTGTTTCTTAATAAATAACATAAAATAAAACAAAGTAGTACAAGAGATGGAAACAATTCTACGGTCCAGGTGTCTGTGACGTGGGTATTGGGGTGGGAATCATTTGTCAAGAGACCCGTTATCACAGGCGACTGTATGGTCCAATCAATAATAGACTCTAATGAACCCTTTGAGGAGTGTTTATGGGGTTGGAACAAAAGAGCCAAGATGGTGACTGCAATGACATAATCTGTGCCTTCCTTTCTCTTCTAGGGAGAGGTACCAGAACAGAATCAGTGAGTTACAATATCAAATTGGAGGCCAGCAGCAGAAAAAATGTTCCATTAAAAATATCTTAGATGATGGCGCTATCATGGCCTGGGTGTTTGTGATTGTTGTCCTTTGCATCTGCTATATCACATGTTGCAAGCAATGAAACATTCAAGACATCATGGGATAAACCGTGGACACTGCGGCAGCTTAAAAACAAAGTACCGCTTGCGGGAAAGGAAACACTACTCCTTCTTACTTGTATATTTGAAATATAAATGTCTGTGTCAAGCATTGGCTGGTGTCTTCGGCTTGCTCAATCTTACACGGGAAAAGACCCGAATACGCTATATTGATTAATACCCAAATTGTTGGGGGCAATAGGCTGACTCTGTAAAACCGCTTAGGTGGGGCTGTAAAAGCTGTGAAGCAGTATATAAGTCTAAGTGCTATTGCTATTATGGTTATCACATAGTCAGTCAGATGTTTGGACTGGATTTGGTATTTTTATCCACCTATCAAGTCCTTCCCAAGGACTTGGGATAGGCAGATGTGGAGGTCCGATGGTGTTACGTCCTGATTGTCGCAGGATGTAAGCTGTTCTGAGAAAAACTGCATTTTGCAATTAATTTTCTCAATGCTGATAGTGTTCAAGGGATGCTCCAACACAGAGAACACCAAGGACCCCTCACTTCAACCCTAAGCTACAAATATTCTCCTTTAATGGTGCTCCAGTTGTTTTGGGATTGCTACCAAGATATATACCGGTATGTATGTATGTATGTATGTATGTATGTATGTATGTATGTATGTATGTATGTATGTATGTATGTAT
>JANHFT010002779.1:13659-24286 GCA_032467955.1 Pseudoxenodon macrops | reverse complement strand
GAAGAAGAAGAAGAAGAAGAAGAAGAAGAAGAAGAAGAAGAAGAAGAAGAAGAAGAAGAAGAAGAAGAAGAAACCACATGAAATAGGCCACACTGAACCAAGGGAGAAGAGTGACTTGGTTGATATGGGCAGCCATAGAAATTGAATAAATAAATAATTTTTTATCAGCTTGACCTGCTACAGAACAGGTGATACAGGATAGCCCTAAGAAGTTAGGAACAAGGCAGCATTTTGCACACTTAGAGGTATGTCATTCTCAATCTTTCGTACCCAACCATTATGAAAACTGGCTTGATTTGTTCGTTCTTTAGAAGAATTTTCCATGCTCCCATTTAAGTATCCCTACTTTATCCACCTCAAGAAGAATTTACGCATGTACACACACACACATATACACAAAGAGTTCATGGTCGACCCACTTACTTACAGATGGGACAACTGCCTACTGTACCTAGTGTGCCAAAGTCACCATCTCACCACCTATTTATAGACCAAAGAACTGCCCCTGGTGATGGTTGCTATGGTGATAGAAGCCCAGATGGAGAACCATTTTAATGGAGCTTAAGAAAAGAAACTGGTTTCAGTCGCCTGGCAACCAAAATACATAGCCTCCATTCTAAAATTATTTGGCTGGATAAAAAGCATAGAAACGGTACGCCCGATACTTTGAAGAATGGAATTTCTCAGGCAAAACTGAAGCATATCGCCGAATTTTGTTAATGTTTTCTGGCAGTTTGAGGAAATCCTTTTTCTTTATAGCTCCTGCAAAATTGGTTTCATTCTAAAACCAAACACTAAGAACTTCTAAATTTTTTAAGAATTTCACACACGCACACACCCCATTGATTAGATTGAAGCAGATAGGAATTCCATTCACTGTTTAAAAAGGCATCAGGTAATCAAGAGGTTTCTTCTAGCTTTCTTTAACTTTTAAAAAGACTTTCACACTTAACAACAACACCAGTTATCTGCTATCAATAGAGATCCTTCCCATCCTTCCCTCCCCCCATTTTTCTGTATTTCCTACAATAGAGTTCTCCACCTATGGTTCGCGGACTCCTGAGGGGCTGCTATGTTGTCACAGGGGGTCTGGGAAGGCTTGAAGAAATGTTATGATTTAAATCTTGAGTTAAGTCTTGGTGGCCCATGGCTACAAATGGTTTTAAAGGGGATCCATGGTGAAGAAAAGTTTGCGAACCACTGTCCCAGAATACTCACAGGCAGGAGTGGGCTGTGAATATTTTTGCTGCTAGTTCGCTCAGGGCTGCGCTGTGTGCGCGCGCAGCAATAAAAATGTGTATGCGCAGAAGCAAAATCCAAGATGGCGGCGCCCATGGAGACACCGATGGAACTGGCTCTGTGATGTCACCGTGGAGTTACTACTGGTTCTATAGAACCGGATAGAACAGGTAGGAACCCACCTCTGCTCACAGGGTGGTGCAGTGTTGCATAGCCAATCCAGGGAACTCCTGGAGAAAGAATAATGTGGATTTATTTTAGTTGTACGAAATCATTCTAGAACTACTTGAGAAAGGAGAAAAGAAAGAAGGTATTAAGGGAAGAAGCTGAGCTAAGTATAGATGTGGAAGCTTTTGGACTTTCAAAAGGGGAATCTTTTAGAGAAACATTGGCATCCTCAAAAATCAATTTTCTTGTCGGAAACAAAAATTAAAAAATATTTCCTTCTCCTATTTAAAACCGTTTCTGTTTTGTTCCAATGTTGGAATAGTTCCTTATTGTTCTGCTCTGTGATACTATATTTCCCAAGAGTTTCTCTCCCACCTGTACGGATCCACAAAGCAAGTCACATTTTCTTATTATAGAAAAAAGTGTTTTGGTCTCTATTGATTTTTATTAAGGCATTATTTTTGTTTAGTTGCCTTGCCCTACTTTTTTTTAGGTCCTCTTTATCTTTCTGATCCATTTTAAATTGTCCTTCAATTAAGTTATATAAAATGCTTTTTGTGTTGCTGTTAAATATTATTTTAAATGCAATAAACCTGGCTAACCACAGTTACCAAATAGGTAACCCAAGAACTTGCTATCTTCTGCTTCCTATTATGCTGGGTGTGATCACAGATATATATACTTTCAATCTTACACGGGAAAAGACCCGAATATGCCAAGACTTGCATACTTATACCCGTGAAAACCTACGAAAACAAATTTATATATATATAGTGTGTGTGTGACTATCAGGGCAAACTTTAAGCCTTTCTGGTTGGGTGCAAAGCAGCTTCAAATGTATGGCCTTAGCTGCAGCTCTTGCAAGTCAAACATCTCACCTTTCAGCGCTCCAGATATCCTTTGCTATTTTTCTAAATATTGGAAACCTAAGCAAAGCACAACCACATCGCTTGTACATGGTAATTCAGCGTTTGGCATTTAACAGAAGACTCAGGTCCAGTGCATTAACCTCCAAACAGTTATTTCTGACCTTATGAAACAAGAAGTTGGCTAACCATTAAACTGAAATATTTCCCCAGTTTGAAAACAAACAACACTTCAGAGGGAGTGTGCGCTGTTCAAAGTCTTCCCTCGGGCTGAATTTGAATTTGTAATGGCTTGGCGCAATTAACATTATTTGTGGTTTGCTGCAGTGTTCACCTTTTAAAAGGAGGGCCTCCTTTGGCCAGCCCTGTGGTTTTTGAAGATGGAATCACTTTGGCACCCACATGTAAAATGTCTGAAGCTGGGAACCACAGAAGGTTATCTGAAGATTTTTTTCTTCTTCTAAAAGGACTCTTCTTACATGACAAAAAGGCTATTTTTCAATTATCAACTGAATGCTTTGTTTTGAAATTTTAATCAAGATATATACTTGTGTGTGTGTGTTGGGCACCAAATTTTTTTCCATTAACTACTTCCCTAGAAGTCTTCTTAAACAGAATAACAGTGTTGGAAAGGGACCTTGGAGATTTTCTAGTCCAACCCCAGTGGTCAGGCAGGAAACCCTATACCATATCGGACAAATGGCTGTCCAATCTCTTCTTAGAAACTGCCAGTGTTGGAGCACCCATAACGTCTGAAGACAAGCTCTTTCACATCGCTTTTGTAACTTTGAGTGGTCACTAAATGGAACGGTTGTAAGTCAGGAATACCTGTATTCCGAGTACCATTAGTGCTTGTCATAGACTTGGACTTAGAATAACTTTATTGTCACTTGGAACGTACGCTAATCGGCATACATGAAAAGGAAATGTCATTGCATACAAACTGGTCATACATTCAGAATTGTGACCAGAATTCCCATTGCTAAGCAAGGCAGTTGTTAAGTGAATCACATGGTCGTGAAGTGAAACGGGCTCCCCACCCCTTGATTTTACTTGTCGGAGGCCTGTTGGGAAGGTCACAAATCAGTGTTGAAATCCTGCCGGTTGTGTCCGGCTTGCTGGTAGCGGCGGTGGCGTGTGGTTCAGAGAACTGTTAGTGGTGGCAGCGTGAGGCTCCGCCTACCTGCCTGGACTTTGGTTACTTCCTGGTTTTAACCCTCTGCGTAAAGCCTTCCATGCATGCGCAGTGGGTCAAAAATCAAACGTGACGTCGGCACGTGTGTGCTTCCGAACCAGTAGGGAAGAGAAGTAGATTTCACCCCTGTCACAGCTGTTATAGGTTGCAGTTGCTGGGTGCCCAAATTTTGACGATGTGACTGTGAGTTGTGAATGTGAGGACAGGTCATAAGTCTGTCCACATAACCTCAGACGAATGCTTATAAGTTAGGGCAACCTGTAAGCAGATATATCAATACAATTGCGGAATTAAGTTGATCTTCTGCTGAATTACTGTTCATCGTTTTTGGAACAGTAGTTGGCTTGACAAGTAATATTGTACTGCAAACTAGGGCGTACAAAACCTTTGCTAGACCAATTCTCGAATACAGCTCATTTGTCTGGAACACACACTGGATATTGGACATTAATACAATTGAGCGAGACCAGAGGTGTTTCACAAGAAGAATCCTTCACTCCTCTGCTCACAACAGAATACCTTATGCTACCAGGCTTGAAATTTTGGCCTTAGAAAACTTAGAACTATGACGCCTTCGATCTGATCTAAGCATAGTTCATAAAATTATCTGCTACAATGTCCTACCTGTCAATGACTACTTCAGCTTCAATCACAATAATACAGGAGCACACAATACGGTAGTTACAAACTTAGGTAAACTGCTCCAAACTCGATTGCAGAAAATACGATTTCAGCAACAAAGTGGTCAATGCCTGGAATGCTCTACCTGACTCTGTGGTTTCATTCCCAAATGCCCAAAACTTTAACCTTAGACTGTGTACTGTTGACCTCACCCCATTCCTAAGAGGTCTGTAAGGGGCGTGCATAAGCACAACAGCGTGCCTACCGTCCCTGTCCTACTGTCCCCATTTATTCATATCCGTATTCAGTATTCATAATTATGTTTATACTTAAATCTGTTATCTTATACATGTTCGACAAATAAATAAATAATTAAAAAAAAAAAGATGAGATTGGGAAGATGGCATAAGTGCGCCAACACCCCCAGATTTCTGTTTTATTTTTCAAGGGTCAAGTCGTATTTTCTGCACTCCTGTTCTTTACCGAAGACCCTTATTTCTACCTCTGATTTATTTGTATTTATTTATTTTGTTCCCTGAGAAACACAAAAGGGTTATGTCGGTGGAGATTCTCAGTCATCCAGGTCATGGTTGTCCCAAAAGTGCTTTTTCAAGAGGCAACTGGACTTTGTTTCGTCTTTGAAGACGTTTCGCTTTTCATCCAAGAAGAGAAGCTTCTTCGGAAGTTGTGGGAGCTTCATCACTGGAGGCTTTCAAGAAGAGACTGGACTGTCGTTCGTAAGAAATGGTGTAGGGTCTCCTGCTTGGGGTTTGGACTAGATGACCTACAAGGTCCCTTCCAATTCTGTTAATCTGTTAATCTGTCTTCAAAGAAAAACCAGAAAGTCCAGTTGCCTCTTAAAAAAGTACCTTTGGGACAAAAGGGTTATGTTTTGTAGGATGTAATTCACTTGAACGGCGATGTCCACAAATCTGTTTAGCCAATTTAGAATAAAAAACAAAAACAAAAACTGCATAGGCAGTTCAAGGATGCTTTTAAAGATGTTAGAACAATGCCTTGCTTGTTACCAATAATGGGAAATTAATTTTAACCGTGTAGGACTCTGCTTTGCTTTTAAGAATGATCTTTGAGTATTGCGTGACAGCTGTAAAGCCTAGAATTTATCTGTACGGTTGTGTGTGTCTGTGTGGGCATTGTGCTGTTGTCCATAGTGATTTCCCACATTTGTCAAGGCAAAGGTTAAAAAAGGGAGTGCGGCAGCCTGGGAGAAATGGGGCAGCCATTCATTTCTGCATGTCAGAAGTCTGCTTTGTCACACTAAAACGGTCAAGGGGTTTCCCCCCTGCTACTGGGGGTTGAAACTAGAGGGGAGAAAGAGAAGGCAAAAATAATAATAATAATAATAATAAGAAATTGCTTAGATAACAGGTGCAGAGATTAGTAATTCAATAACGAAAGAAGATTAACAAAATAGAAATAAATACAGTATATATTATCAGCTGAACCAGGGGGAAGGATTAAGTGTTTTTTCCCCCCGAGATCACCTGGTATCCCAAATATGGGAGGGAGCATACTGCTTCCTTTTGCATTTCAGCCCCACTCAAGGGACCCTCAGACAGTCGCATTCACGACAAACCATTTATACTATATACATTTTTGCTGATAAATAAAGGGAGACTAGTATAGATCTATTTCAAGATATTTAGCTCTCATCAGCTAGCCATACCCTTCTGGGATTCGAACCTGGGCTGCTTTGCCTGTAAGGCAGATGCTTTAACCTCTAAGCCACAGGCTCTGCTCCTTTATCAGCTGAACCAGGAGGAAGGAGGAAGTGTTTTTTCCTGAGATCACCTGGTATCCCAAATATGGGAGGGAGCATACTTAATTCTTCCCCCTGGTTCAGGTGATAAAGGAGGAGAGCCTGTGGCTTAGAGGTTAAAGCAACTGCCTAACAGGCAAAGACAGGTTCGAATCCCAGAAGGGTATGGCTAGCTGATGAGAGCTAAATAGCTTGAAATAGATGTATTTTAGCCTCCCTTAAGATGTTTCTCTTCTCATCCAAGAAGCTTCTTCAGTTCTGACTGAATGGCGGAGTTACGGAAGGAATTCTATTTTTCACCGTTCCATCCTTCCTTCCATCCAAGCTTCTTGGATGAGAAGAGAAGCATCTTCAAGCCAAAACAAAGTCCAGTTGCTTTTTGAAAAAGCACCTTTGCTCGGTTCCTATTTTTTAAAACTTTCATAGGTCTCACCCAAAGCTAGCATTGAGATAGCAGTCTTCACCAGACCAGGTAGAGGCCTACCAGTTTGATTCATGCAGTGCAAATGTGGGTAGAATTAAACTGAATTAGGATTTGTGTGTTTGTGTGTGTGGTTTTTAGAATCTTCTGAAATCCTAGCCTGCTTGGGAATACCGTATTTAAGATGAAGGCTCTAGAAAGCCTGCTAGATTTCCCCAGAAGATTCTAGAAAACTGTCAATTAAGCCATCCCTGGTGTAATGTGTAATGGCTAATGTGAATGAAATAATCAAAGGGCTTTGATCTGGCATCATGATTTCCCCAATGTAATCCATATTAAAAGCCCAGGAAAAAGATCCTGGTCAGCAGCTGATTCCTCATCCAAGAAAGAAAAGAAGGGAATGCGAAAGAAAAGAAAAAAGGGAATGAGAAAGGGAAGGAAAGAGAAAGAAAAAGGAAGGGAATGAGAAAAGAAAGGAAAGAAAGGAGGAAGAAAGAAGGAAATGATAAAGAAAAGGGAAAGAAAAAGGAAGGGATGAGAAAGGAAAGGGGAAGAAAAAGGAAGGGAAGAAGAAAGGAAAGGAAGGAAAGGAAAAGAAAAGAAAAGAAAAAGGAAGGGAATGAGAAAGGAAAGGAAGGAAAGGAAAAGAAAAAGGAAGGGAATGGGAAAGGAAAGGAAGGAAAGGAAAAAAAGAAAAGAAAAAGGAAGGGAATGAGAAAGGAAAGGTAGGAAAGGAAAAGGAAAAGGAAGGGAATGGGAAAGGAAAGGGGAAGAAAAGGAAGGAAATTTGAAAGGAAAAGAAAAGAAAATAGAAGGGAATGAGAAAGGAAAGGAAAGGGGGAAAAGGAAGGGAATGAGAAAGGAAAGGAAAGAAAAAGAAAAAGGAAGGAACGAGAAAGGAAACGGGAAGAAAAGGAAGGGAATGAGAAAGGAAAGGAAAAGAAAAAGGAAGGGAATGAGAAAGGAAAGGGGAAGAAAAAGGAAGGGAATGAGAAAGGGAAGGAAAGAAAAGAAGATTTCTGCCTTATTTAGTTGAAGATAAGATTCAAATTGATAATGACCCAGTAACTGACATTTTTAACTAAGATTTGAAATCTTGTTAAAGGAATCTTTGAGGAAAGCTTGTTTTTGATGGTTGTGAGTTGTAGGTGCCAAACAGTCCTCAGCATAAAGAACAGAAGCCGAGATTTCTGCTAGCTATCATCCCATCTTGTAGTAGAAGGCAGCTTTAAAAAAAATCTCAGATGATAGATCATCGTTATCTTGCCATTTGGCCCATAACGAGAGCCTTAGTGTGTTTAGTTATTTTATTTATTCAACTTATCAAGGTATAAAATACAAATGAAAATGAAGATAGCAGGGAAGGAAGGAAAGAAAGGAGGAAGGTGGGAGTAAAAGGAGTAAAAAGGGAGAACATCTTTAATTTCCAACTCTTTTCAGTGCAGTAGAATAAAAAGTAAATTTTACTTTTGCATACTTAGTATATATAGTGGTCGCTTCTATGCCAACAAACCTATCTAATCAACAAATCCCATAGTCATTGTTCATCAAAATCTAGAAGAGGTTTCCAAGCAGAAACGAAATTGGATGGATTATGTCTTTCATTAAAGCAGTTCATTTGGCCTTCTCTGCTGGCCCCCATCAAGTTTTCCAGCCATTTCTTCCATTGGGAGAATTAGTGTCGCCTTTTCATTTTTTGCGCAGAGAACATTCTCGGTGCTGTCAACATATATAACAAAGTTCTAGATTTTTATTTTATTTTATTTTTCAAATTTCATCTTAATGGCCCTGCTGGTCAGGAGCAGGATTAGAGATTTCTGTACCATAGGCACCTCCTTCAAATATGTAGGTAAATTCACTCTATTGCAGTGGTGGCGAACCTGTAGCACACGTGCCAGAGGTGGCACACAGAGCCCTCTCTGTGTGGGCACGCGCGCAGTCGCCCCATCTCTGTTTCGGGTCTCTGCCGCGCATGCACGCGCCTCCCGCCAGCCAGCTGGTCTTTGGGTCTCTTCTGCATTCGCCTTACAGTTGGGAGGGGCACATGCGCAAGGCACCCACATGCATGCGCCTGCCAGAGATGGGTTTCAACAGGTTCTGACCAGTTCTCGAGAACCAATAGCAGAAAGTTTGAGTAGTTCGGAGAAGCGGTAAATACCACCTCTGACTGGCCCCGCCCCCATCTATTCTCTGCCTCCCGAGTCCCAGAAATGGGGTAACCTTCCCCTGCCACGCCCACCAAGCTACATCACGCCCACCAAGCCACGCCCACAGAACCGGTAGTAAAAAAATATACTAGTATTACTCCCTTTAACATCACTGATCCTAGCAGTCCTAATTGCTCCATTTAACATCAACATCCTAAACAGTCTATTAGGATAGTTATGAATGAGGCCCTTTATTTTCTCGTTTTGGCAAAAAGTCTGCAGATCCTGCACATTCTTTGGTTGTCTAGAATGAGCTGTATGTTTGAGATCTCAGACAGGCTCAATGATGTTGCAGTCAGGAGACTGTGACTGCCACTCCAGAATCTTTACTTTGTTCTGCTGCAGCCACTGAAGGGTCATCAGGCATCAGATCATTGTCATGTTGGAAAGTGCAATTGTGTCCCATTCACAACTTTCAGGCTGCCCAAATATTTGAGGGTATGGGTATTTTTGAACAAAACAATTTTATTATTTCTTTCATTGCTATGGTTTGTTTTATTATTGTGATGTTCTTAGATGCCTGATTGTTTCATTTGAATCACATAACAAACATGTGTAAGTAAAATCATGTTCACTTATAAAAAGATCCACATCTTAAAAATTCTGCAAGAGGTATGTAAACCTATGAGGGGTTTGTATATTGCAAGGGGCATGTAAACGTAGGACCATAAGTGTAAGTATGAGTAGACTTAAACTAACATTTGTAAAATAAATAAAACACAATACAATCTGATTGAAACTTAAAATAATGCAGTGTTAAAGGGAAATCTCCTTTCATATAAATATATTTATTGTTTAACTGTTTGATATTTTCCTGTTTCTCAGACTTGTGAATGAAGAACGAACATTAGAGGTGGAGATAGAACCTGGTGTCAGGGATGGGATGGAATATCCCTTTATAGGGGAAGGTACATCTTTTAATTTTAATTTTTTAACTTTTGACTTCTTATTGGAGGTTATAATTTATGGGAGGAGTGAAAAACTGTAAAGGTTCTTTGTTTCAAATTGATGAAAATAAACTGAGGCTGGAAATTTGGACCCTAATTTGGACTCTGCTTTTTTTAAATATAATTGGAACATTTTGTGTCTTTGAAAAAATATTTCCTATAACACTATTAAAGTTTAAATACATACAAAAGATACATAATCTTGTGTAGAAGATTATGTATCTTCTGTTATATCGTGACATTTTTCCTTTCTCTTTTTTTATTTTATAAGCTTTTTAGCCAATGTCTACATAATAATTTTCCAGGGAACTTGGCTGTGAGTTCCTGTGACACTAGAAATAGATACTTGTTTTCCAGTCTCGTGTATCCCTGTCACTGCAACACTACCTAATTTTGTTCTTGTTGCCAGATATTTTAAAATCTGAATAAATTGGATAATAATTATATCAAAACTAGAGGCTAACCATAGATTTTTCTGCAGACTAAAAGAGGTAGTTTACTAAGATTTCACATTCAGTCTAACCAGTTCAGTTGTAAGCTTGTATTTTTAGACTTTTGCCTTAATAATGTATACTTTTTTTTTTAAGTTAACTACCGTTTTTTCCGGAGCATAAGACACACTTTTTTCCCCTGTAAAAGTAGGTGGAAAGTTCGGTGCATATTATAGACTGAATAAGGGCCTGTTTTTGGCCTCCCAGACCCTCCGTGTATTGCGTTTTCGCCCTCCCCGCCTCACAATATTGTGCCTGATGGGCGATGTAGTCCAAAACTTTTAGGAGGCTTCATTTTGCTTATCCTTGTGGTAAGAGATGGTTTTATAAAATGCAAGCAAAAGTTAAATATAAACCAGATGTACTGTTGGATAAATATGGACAAGTATGGCTGGCTAACGTCTCTTTGAATTGGCTAGTTCTCTTGCCTTTATTTTCTCTTCCTCCTGCTGTGAGGCTGCATATTTCAGCTAGTAGTATTTCAGATTTTATCTATGCAACAAGACAATGCTAATAATGCAAGATTGTGTCTTCCGATGATGGTTATGGTAACTTAGTTTTGGCCAATGAACTAAAGATATTTCTAAAGATAAACCATTACCAATTGCATGGAGGAATCTGTATTTTGGGGAAAAGGATAGATAGGTTACTGTACTAGAATGGCCTAGCCTGGATGGGCCCTGCCCACCATG
>JANHFT010002779.1:0-13559 GCA_032467955.1 Pseudoxenodon macrops | reverse complement strand
AGACGCACCTGAATTATCAGCCCCAATTAGGGGGAGAAAAGGTGCGTCTTATACTCAGAAAAATACGGTATTTATTTTGTACAATAGTTTGCAATGGGTGGTGGGATCACAGACCCTGTTCTGCCCATCTTCACATCACTATATGAAATACTCCCTTTTTACCTCCCCTATAGTCCCTATTTGGGGTAGAGTCAGGGGCGACTGGATGGAACTGATTATATACTGGCATGGATGCCCTTCCTGATGATCAGGTATTTTATTTTCCTGTTTCATTACTCATTTCTAAGGTTATTACTTTCTATTAAGGAAAAGCAAAATACTACAGAATTTTGCTCTCCAATGTTATTGAGATGACAGTTCTACTTTTATTGCATATCCTTTCCTCCTCTTAGAATTATGACTGAGCCAGGATAATTTGTCAGGATATGTGCAACTACCGGTATAATTTTTCTCACGTACCAGTAATGGCTTCTTTGTTGTTAGTATGCATCCTTACAAAGTTGATACATGTTTCTTGTAGGAAGAACTGTAGATTGGTAGTTGTCTCTTTGAATTGATTCAGGTTCTTACTGGTATAATTGGCCACCAAAGTGTTAGATAAACCTTCCCAGATATTACTCTCTGTGTGAAATCTCAGGAAATCACTCCCATTCAGCAAAATCTTGAAGAAGCTTCTGGTGCCATTTTCAGACACTTCGCACCCTTTTGTGAAATATATGGATATGGGATCTGCAATCAAAATGTCCGTTAGAAAAATATGTAGTAAATATTTATTTGAACGTCACACAAAGTAATGGAGCATAATAGAACAAAGGAAGTACTCAAACTGAGACTTGCAAATATTTTTATACGACATACATGTTTCCTATTACTTGCTTTATCATAACTTCAGTAGAATCGATACACAGGTGGGATTCACCTACCTTCCCTATCGGTTCGCAAATGTGAGCATGCACGTGTGCGCATGCTTCGCTCGCAAGCACCACATCTGCGCATGTGCATGGCCTATGCATTTGCAGTGCTCACTCATGTTCGGGTGGATGGGTGGGTGGAGCCTCCCACAGTCACTGCCACTGGTTTGCCTGATCCGGAGAGAACCGGTTGAATCCCACATCTGACACTATATACTGTATATATATATTTAATTTTTTTTAAGTGCACCCTAGGGTTAGGGTTAAATTAAAATAAATTAAAATAAGTGAAAAATATAAAAGGGGGGAGGAGTTATGAAAATGGATTCCAATCTTCTATTTTACTTCTCTTTTAAAAGACTCTTCTTAAATAGATTTTGTGGACAACTATTAGATAATGTAACTCTTTATTTCTGCTGCCAATGCTATGAATCATGGAGTTGGAAGGAACTTTAAAAATTATTTAGTCCATCCCCTTCCTTACTGTGACATCTATTATCATTCAACTTCTATTTGGCCTTCAGCAAAGGAGAATTGTGGCAACTTGTTCCTCTGGCTGAAAGTTCAGAAAAATCAGGATTTCTAGCCTAAACTACTTCCTTGCAGTTTTAACTCAGTGGGTCTGATCCTGCCGTCTAGAACTTTAGAGAATACATCCACTTGTATCTGATAATTGTTCAGTTTTTTAAAGACTATCATATCTTCCTTTGGTTCTTCTATAGACCAAATATACTTGAATCCTTTAATCATTCTTTATATGCCTTGGCTTCCAGACTCTCTACCATCTTGGAAATCATACCCTGAACCTGCTCCAATTTTTTAATTGCCCTTTTTGATCCCAAAGTATTCAAAGAGATTGACTATAGTCCAGATCTTTTTAATGTGGATTACTGCCAACCAATATCCCCCATGTTATATTTGGGTTTTTTCTTTTTCCTATACAGATGCGGCATATTATGTTCTATTAAATTCCATTCTGTTTACTTCAGTGTACTATTCAAACCTGAATCTTCCATCCCCCATGAAGTATTGGCCATCTCTCCCTCCTTAATACTGCAAATTTGCAAATGTCCTCTCAACCCCCAGGTCAATAATAAAAAGTTGAACAGAGCTCTTTGACTCTACACTACTGACTTCCCTCAAGCTGACATGCAGCCATAACTAGAACTCTCCAAAGTTCAACTAATTATAGTATGAGCTAGGGCCTAGGCCCCATTTTACCATTTTATGGAGAATACCTTGACAAACTCTCAAAGTCTTTGATGTGTTCCAAATGGAGCATGGCTGCAGCATTCCCCTCATCTAACATAGTAACTAACAAAAGAAAGAACATTAGCCTGTCATGTTTTCTTTGCAACTAACCCATATTAGCTCCTGTTAGACATAGCATGGCTATCTAATGATCACAAACATGTTGCTTATCAATTCCATATCTCTGATGAAATAATTCCATTTATTCTTCTTACTCTTAATAGGAGACAACCGCTTTCAGGTATTAATTTGAAAATGTGAGCAATTCAGTTTTAGCAGAAAGAAGGAGTACAATGGGTTGAGTGATAATACAAACTAGATGTGGTAATATCACTTGTAAGCAGAGGTGGGTTCTTACCAGTTCGGACTGGTTCTACTGAGTAGGTAGTAGGCCGCTGGTAATGTCACGGAGCCAGTTCTGCTGCTCCGTGGGCGCCGCCATCTTTTTTTATAATTTTGGGGGGGTTCTTCTGCGCATGCGCAGAAGCTGAGTTTCTAGCACTGTGCATGCGTTGACATCTTGTTTTTGGCCTTTTTTAAAATTATCATTATTTTTCTTCTGCGCATACGCAGAAGCCGGGTTTCCGGCACTGCGCTTGCGTTGCCATCTTGTTTTTGGCAGGGACTTTTTTGGGGCTTTTTTCTACTGTGCATGCGCGCGTGCACGAGGTGTCCACGCGGCATGGGAGGCAGCGAACCGCCGGCAAGGTAAGTTAGAAGCCACCCCTGCTTGTAAGGCTAGGATTTTTCAATTCTTCCATTATTTTTTTGTTACTGGGAAGTAAGGTTTTGTTTTGAAATTGCTTTTAGAAATTACATTGCATACATTTCTCAACTCAAAATAGTGAAAATGATATCGTAATTTTTGTCATCAATCATAAATGTTGGTGCTCAGCAATACCATTTTTCTTGGCAAAAAGTCTGTTGCCTTAACATGTACTCCCAACTATATGCCACCTTAAAAACTTCCTTCATTACTCACAGGATATGATCCTTTCCTTTGAGAGTATCATAACTATTCCTTGGAGGCTCTGCAGGTATTCATGCAGTTTGTTTTTTGTCTGTTCCCAGAGGTTGGATGCCTCTAATGGTAACAGCTGGCTCACGTTCAGTTGTTCAATATGACCCTCCAAGCTATGGGTCAGTATCCCATCTAGGGTGGCATTGCCTACAAAGTTTGGAGAGTTGCCTTTTGAAAAGTTGGTAGCCAATGTCATGATGAAGGTATGGGTTTCTGAAAATAAAATAAAAATAAGGAGATAATCAAGCCAGTGGAAGCAATAACTTAAGTCCCTTCTTCCCAGTCCACTGCTTCTAGCTAAAAAGGTGAAGGATGGCAGGAGTTTGCTCAAACCTCACCTTCCCTCCCCTTAAAAAAAAGGAAAGGAAATCAGCTTGGCTGATCTTTTTATCTCACTCTTTTTTCTCTCCCTTTGTTCAAAGGCATCCTGTAACCTTAACTGAAAAAAGCAGAGGGATTAGTACAGGAAGTATTGCACATTCAGGAAGAGGGGGGGGGTGTTGCCTGCCTAATTTCCCCATTGAAAAGATGTTTTTCTTAGCACTGACTGTGGCACTGGATGATTGCCAAGGCACTATATGATGCAGACTGACAGGCGCCATTGTTTATAGTGGCCTCAACATTCTTCCACTAGGACAAAAAAATGTGGCTAAAAGGGAGAATAAGCTATCACTTCTGAGATGATCCACCGTCCACCAGTATCAGTTATGACCAAATCATTTTCCTGATATCCTGTCAAGTTCTCTAGTTCGCCTTATTTTTAATTTATGTTTACCTGAGGGGGGAGGAAAAGTACTTTTTGATGGCTGAAGCTATGCTTAATATTCTGGGGAAACCAAAGTTCCATGGTAAGCAATGCAATGATGCAATTGTGTCAAGATGGTTTTTCTCCTTGATTTTGGGACAGTATTTTTTTTTTAATTTAAAAAACAGCATGAAGCTGATTTACACTATGGTTGTTATTTAAGTTGTGCCTTAAAATATGCAAGATTGAGAGTGAAGATAGGAAAAAGGAAAGCAATTGGCTCACCATATATCTGGGAGGAGAGAGACTGTTTTCGCAAGGCAATAATAAAATAGGAGATAGACTCAAGATTGAGTCACTACTCCTAAAAATCCGTGGAATATGGGTGCGTTTGGAATGCATGGATGTATATGGGGCACGTGCCTGTACATGAAAAGAAGCTCCAAGCTTAAATTAAAAAAGCTCCCTGAAGTTCTTCAGGCTCCATTAAAACTGGATAACAGTCTTATCGTATGGAATCTTTCCTTATTTTAAAACATGGTTACTCTTTAAAACTTGGTAACTATTGCACAATACCCCACCCCTGAGGAATCTTTTTAGTTAATCATTTGCACAAATTTGTCCTGACTACTCCAAAAGGAATAGTCCTAAATTCATTCTATGCATGAGGCTGAAAATTATTACTAATCTGTTCCAAATAAGATTTCTGCATCTATCACCATCACTCTTGGAAAATAATGGGATTTTATCTCTAAATAGACATTTACATGATTGTAATACCGTTGTTTCAGTCTAGCACTAATTTCCAAATCATGACTGGGAGTTCAAAACAGATTCTTTGTAAATTTCAGAATGTCATTAAAATATTTTTATAGACTTGGATGCAGCATGAAACAAATAACACAGGTAAAGTTTCAATCCAATCACTCTATTTCTGCACACATGTACTTAGAAGTCCCTTCCACAGATTTCAGTGGGATATAGTCCCCAGCAAATATTTAGGATTACTGAATTAGTTAAATATTTTTTTAAACCCAGCATAAGTAAAAAGTTATTTATTTTCTACCTAAACAACAGTAGGATTAGCCCCAGGCAAATAATTTTAAGAAGACTATTCTGTAACTTTGTACTATAGATGATCCACCATCAGATCAGGTATATGAATTAGATCTGTGAAAATAAGCAGTATGACTAAGAAAGAGAAAGATACATGGATAAGCATGTTAATCTTTTGCAGCCAAAATCAGAATGTTAAAGATGCATTTATTTGGCTACTTTTCAAAACTCACATTCATAGAGTGTTTAGCCAGCGTTATATTCACCCTTCCTGCTCCTTACTCAGAAATCTAATCAAATCACACAGAATACTCACTACTTTCACTACTTCAAGCCAACATTATTTTCCAAACTTACCTTCACCATGTGCCCAGTGATAGAGAGCCCAAGACTGGAGAAGAATTTGTAGGAGAAACATTCCCAGTCAGGAGTCACTTATTTGCAAAGCCAGGAACACTTCAGTGTTGCTAGTGAAGTAAGATCTCTGGAAAGGAAACCTCCAAGTCTTTTATACGTCACGCCAAGCACCACCAGAAATCAGGGAGTTTCATTTGCCAGAACTGGGCTGGAAGACAGAGGGTACGGCTGGCTGTGAAAAGGCGGGTGGAGCATGTTTTCATCTTCCTATTTCCTCATGTCCAGCAAAGGAACCTTTTTCCTTGCCAGATCCGCCTCCTTCTGCTTCTCCCACAGCTGTGCAGGCTGTAGCTGGAAAATGGCTTTAAAATGCCAAGCATGACACTCTTTTTGCCAAGTATAGTATTTGGAATAGAGACTGAAGAGACAAGGCAAACAAAACATGAGAAAAAGATCCAAACAAAATACCAGCAAAAATAATATTCACAAAGGAGAGAAAGAGTGCATCTGCAGACAGTATAACCTGGATCTTCGTGCCATTTGAAATGTCAAGTTTTGAGGTTAGATATGTAAAAATATTTTATTACTATCCAAAAAGAAATATTCCAAGACTGGAGCCTTGAAGAGAAATATACAGTAAAATGTCTTAGGTCCAATCTCTAATTGAGACAAATACAATCCTGGCAACATTATTTTCTGCCTTTATATGCTGTATATACATAGTATGTCCATAGTTTACATAGCCACATGGGCTGAGACACTGCTGTTGTATGCCTATTCTACAAAGACAGCCATTATGAAACACACGTAGACTTTGACTTATGACCACAATTGTTACTAAGTGAGAATTCTGCTGCCCCATTTTATGACCTTTCTTGTCACAGCTCTTAAGTGAATAATTGCAGGTAAGTTAGTAACATGGTTGTTAAGTGAATCTGGCTTTTCCATTGACTTTGCTTGTCAGAAGATCGCAAAAGGTGATCACATGACCTTGGGACACCGCAACCATCATAAAGATGAGTCAGTTGCCAAGCATCTGAATTTTAAAGCATCTGAACTTTGATCATGCTGCAATGGTCATAAGTGTGAAAAATTGTCGTAAGTCACTTTTTTCAGTGCCTTTCTAGCTTTGAATGGTTACTAAGTGAACTGTTATAAGTTGAGGATGACCTGTAGTGCTTTAGGGTACTGGATCAGAGTGAAGGAGGCCATGTTTAAGAACCATTAAGCCACAAACTACATGACAATAAACCTCAATAAGGGTTACCATGAAATGGGAACTTAGCTAAAAAGACACTATATATCTTGGTTTTGTAAGTGGGTTCTTGTTAAAATCATAACTGTCCCAAAGACACCCTATAAGCTTTCATGGCTAACTGTGGTCTAAAACAATGGGAGTCCTCTAATCAAACCTAATATCCTAAGCATTATCTTATTCTGGTTCTCTTTATGTGATTTTTGTTTGTTTGTTTGTTTTTAATACCCTTTTATTGTTTTTTAAATAAATAAATAAGTAATATTTTAAAATAAATATCTAATACTCCTTCTTCTTTCTTTTTTCCACACAACAACTACTCTGTGACGTCAGTTGGGCTGAGAGAAAGTGACTGGCCTAAAGTCACCTAGCTAATATATATAATATTAATAGAATAGACTTAGGCAATGCAAAGTTGCCACTGGCGATTTATATTTACGTGCGGAACAGACATATTACTACATCACCAAGAATTACAACACCAAGAATTACTAAATGCACTGAAATGCTATACCTCTTACACATGGGATTCTTTGTAAGCAGCAGAGGTGTTTCATCATGCCCTTTCTCTCAATTCTTTGCAGAAAACTGAACTGTGGCCTTAAAAGTCCTGCTGGTGAAACGCACTGTGGGAAATTGGAATGAAACATTGCATCAAACCCCAAAACCATAACATTGTAATTATGGAGATCGTGTTACATTTCACAAAAGTTAGACATGCTTTGAATTTTAAATTGCTTCTGTCTATGGACAAAACTGCAAACAATCCCATATTTATATTTTATCTAGTTAGTTAGTTAGTTAGTTTGTCAAACATGTACAAGATAACAGGTATAAGTATAAATATGGATATGAACACAGGAAATGAGTACAAATAAATGGGGACAGTAGGACAGGGACGGTAGGCAAACTGGTGTGCTTACGTACGCCCCCTTTATGGACCTCTTAGGAATGGGGCGAGGTCCACGGTAGACAGTTTGAGGTTGAAGCTGTGGGGGGTTTGAGGATGTAACAACGGAGTCAGGTAGAGCATTCCAGGCATTGACCACTCTGTTGCTGAAGTAGTGTTTTCTGCAATCAATTTTGGAGCGATTTATCTTATAGCCTCCTTCTTAGTGGCAAGAAATTTCAACAATTCTTTGCAGTATTTATCCAGTGTTCAGTTTCAACAGAAAAAAAAGAAAGAAATATTTCTGAAAGAGAGAGAGGCGCTGAGAACATAATCCTGCTCCCATCCAAGTTCCTAGGAGAATGTATGGTGCCACAAAATTCCTGCAAAGAGCAGTATTGACTCTGAGCCTCCTCTTCAAGCCCAAATTAGTGGGCTTTAGTTTTATATAGTCTCCAAAGATGACCGTATAAAAGACGGAGACTGTATAAAACTAAAAAAAAAATTCTTTTATACATGAAACAAAAACATTGCATTCCAGAAGTTTACTGAACTATTCTGAATGGGTCACAGCTTCCGAGAAATAAAATCTGGAATGTTTTTGTTGTATATGATTTCAACCAAAAACAAAACCCTCAGAAATAATTTCACATGGAAGAAAGACAAGACTGGTCTATGCCTTGAATTTCTGCCCTTCTTTTCTCAGCAGTTTCCAGTGAAGTCCTTCCAGGAGCCCTCCCATCCTGCTGACCTTCTTAACACTAGTCCTCTTTCTATCCCCTGCAAACCTCAGTCAGGCTGCTACCAAAATCCCAATCGGAAACTTGCAGTTCAAAGTACAAACTGTTTTATATATCTCTATTCCAGACTGATTTCTTACTTATCTGTACACTTTTATTTGTATCATCATTGTAACTATTGACTATCCACTGCAGGGTGAAGGCCTCTTCCTCCTTTTTCCAACCAATATGGTCCTGAGCTTTCTTTTGCTGATTGGACTGCAATACTTGCTGATGTCATTGATCCATCTTAATTTAGGTCTCTTTTGTGGATGCTTTTTATCGAATGGGATCCATTCTATGACTTCCTTATCCAGCTGCCATCAGTTCTTCTTGCTATGTGACCAGCCCGTTTCCATTTCAATTCTTTTTACTCTCTTGATGATATTGTACACTTTTGTTCGTTCTCTAAAATCCATGTGCTGGTCTTTCTATCTTGTCTTATAATGCCAAGCATGTATCTTTCCATGGCTCTTTGCACCACTTGTAGCTTTTGCACTGATTGTGAGCTTAGTGTCCATATTTCACTGGCATATGTTAGAACAAGTAGCACACACTGATCAAAAACATCACCATATGCCTGAAAAATTTTCAATCAACTTATTTGTATAGATGTGCACTTCTCACACAACTTCCCCTTGACTTTTCATGAGCAAAAAATGGGTTATCCCACCTGGCAGTATAATTGCTATGCACATATGAAATGTACATCTCTACAACGTTAACCTTCAACTCTCTTTTCTCTGTGCTTGCGTTCACATTATTTTAACCTAACATTTTGTATAAACCAACTGTGAATCAAGTCACAAATCTCACTTATATCATTAATAGTTAAGTTAATCAAGGGCATATCCTCTGAGTGTAGCCTAAAAATTGCATTATCTTAAAACATGCATGTTGATAGCTCAAGAGTCGAATTTATAGATTGGGATTAGATTTAATGGAATCACCTTGACCATTCCCAAGGCCATTTATGTTTTTGGTAACTGAGATTATTGAGTAAATATAGGTCAGATAGGAGAGTCCCAGGGAACAATCAAATGACAAAAATGCTGACAACAGCTATCATGATGTCGATTCACTGTATAGTCAAGATGTCTAAGAAAGATTATATAAAGAATTAGCTGAGCATAACAACATTTTATCCTCTTTTTTTGGGGGGGGGAAATATCTCTTGTACTTAATCCAGTTTTTTTATCCTTAATGAAGTTTCTGGCTGCTACTCTGAAAATGACTGAACAAAGAAAGCAGTAATACTGAGGCCAACTAAGTAATTGTGAGTCAAGGTCCATGTAAACAGCAACAACTGAGGAAACAAAAAGCAGCAGAATCAAATGTCAGTGGTAGAAACACAATCAACAATCTTCTTGACCTTCCACTGTGGTTTATATAGCACATGAGTAGTCATTTTCCACTAATGTTAGTCTCTTTTGACCTATCTATATAAATATTTGTTCACTCCTTTTTACAACAGCACGACCTTCCTCAATTCCTTCTTTTATACAATTTTATACAATTATTACACATGAAAAATACTTTCACCATCAACCCTTAGAAGAAGAGCCACAAAGATACCAACTGGCTTGCCAGCTTCTTTATAAGATGAAGCCTTTGGTATAAAGTCTGAATCATCTGCTTCCTGGTTGTAAAAGGATCATCTGTCCTTGAGGTTGCTCATTCAGTAGCAGCAGTGACATTTGGAGAGGTGAATTGCAAAAAACAGGCAAGATAGTGGATGAAAATCCCATCCCTTGTGTACATGCATTGTCATCGTTTGCATGTACAAAGAGAAGGAGACAAAACAATCCTGCTGCAGTCAATAACTTACCTATTTTTATTGTCCTAGGCTGCTTTGGCTACCAGATTCTCTTCGTGTGAAAATATTTGGGATTCTAACAGGGAAGAAACTGCCACATATTACTAATCTTATTTAATTACAGTAGAATCACTGGTCACAAACGCTTCTGACCACGACCAAATCGGGTTCCAAACAAAAAATTAGCAATTTTTTCCCCGCGGCCGATTTCCTCTTCCACGTCATGTTTTTTGTAAGTGCCAAATTTCCAAAATTAGGTTCAGGTCATGACCAAATCAGGTTGTGACCAAAGTTATGGAATTATGGCCATGACCAGAGGTTCCACTGTATGGTGTGCTGTTACAGGACAATTGGGGAGAGAGGGAACAGGTCACAGGTTTTGAGGTAATAATTTGCAGGGAGATATTAGCTATTACAAGGAATGGAGGGAAGACCAGTGGCTGATCTACCTTCCTTTCAGGCTCCAATCTTATTAATGGCATGACAGTGACAGTGATGGAAGACCCTTTAGTCCAAGGGTGTCAAACTCAATTTCATTGAGGGCCACATCAGGACAGTGGTTGACTTTGGGGAGCTAGTCAGGTGTGGCCGACTGGGCGGCTGTGGCCAGCTGGACATCACTCACTGGGCATGGCCAGCTGGGTGAGTGTGATCAGCTTGATGCCACTCCCCAAACTGCTGGCATGTTTCCTCTTTGCATTGAGTAGATCGGGTTGAAGCAATGCAGGTAGACCAGGCAGAAGCCACACTGGCCCGAGATTTCCTCTTTGCAATGTGTAGACCAGGCCAAAGCCACACTGGCCCAATGTTTTCTCTTTGCATTTGGTAGACTGGGCCAAAGCGATTCAGGTAGACCGAGCCAAAGCGACTCGGGTAGACCGAGCTGAAGTGATGCGGGTAGACTGGGCTAAAGCGACACGGGCTGGCCTCTTACATTTTCCAGGACAGCCCCACTGGCTGGATCCACATCATGGGCCGGATCTGACCCATCATGGGCCTTGAGTTTGACATCTTTGCTTTAGTCTAAAGATCCAACTTCTTTAATGCTAAGTCAGTTTCTGACAAAACATCTATCCAGGATTTAATCCTTGACAAAACACTGATTTGGCATTTATCATAAATACCTGGATAAGAGTAGAGGGAAAATATTTCTCCCAGTTTTGTGAATGAAATACTGTATAAAGCAGTAGGCTAGCTTGGAAGGGGTGAGGTATCTGGCTGTAGTGTAAAGGACATGTGGAATAACAGAGTAAGAAGGCTGTCATGATGCTGTTATGCTGGATCCTGGTAGTTAGCAGATGTGAGTTATGATAAAAGTAAGCTGGTAAGGTCAAGGATACAGTTATGAGGAAGGATGTGAAAGAATGTTAAGGCAAGAAGGCCATAATTTAGGGAAGATGGTTACAAAAACCAAGGGGCTATCATGAAGGGAGCTTGAGGAATTTACTTATATTGTCAGGGATTTTTAGAAGTCTGATATCAGCATAAGGAATGAGCTAGCTTCTCACTTTGTTATGTACTACATATATGCAATGTATTTTATTTTATTTTGTTTTACTTTATTGTCGTTTTGGGAGTAGCATTTTCTTTGGGCTAAGAAAATACACTTTAGGGCAGTGTTGAGCTTCAGAATTTAATGTGATCTAGGCAATGTATTTTTGATGTTTTGCTGGCAACTGTGGCTTGTATCCTGAGAGGCAAGATGAGCAGGGACTAACTGAGCTCCTGTCTTTAAAACCAGGTAACCTGACTGTAAGGGAGTAGGCTAAACATCTATCAAAAGTCAACAATACTGTTGAAGCTGACTGTTTCGTAGCATAGAGAAATAGCCTAATGCTGAATATCACTTCTAAACACACTCTTCCCTCCAGTGGATTTAAAGCACTATTTTGGTTTACCAAGGAATTGAGAGTGATGAAATATACTGCTGGAGAGCTTTAGCAGAGGTAGAAAATGCTCAGAAGTGGAAAATGTAGCAGTAGATATTGTGAAGAGGACATAAAACCCAAGGACAAGGGCTACATAGCTTCCACCAAAGCAAATCAGATTCTAATTCTGTCTCCATTGTGTCTGCACAAGACTGGCACTCACTTTCTTTAGTGTGAGTCCTTCAAGATAATGAAGGAAAAGAGTCAAAACAGAAGAAGTTCACCATAAGCAATTTTTATTGGGTTGTGGGTTTGTTTGTTTTTTTGTTTTTTTTGTAGATGAGGTTAATGAATACTTTTTCAGACTCATCATTCTGAAGGTCTCCAATGACTTTAAATGGTTAACAGGCAATTTCCAAAAATTTCACACTGTCAACATCTTCATTGATGAACTGTTTATCTTTATTCCAATCTCTTTCCTCATCACTTTAAAGCCCAGGGGTTTGTGTAAGCAGTTAGGCTATTTGACATCAATGTCCATCATGCTTCACTTGCTTAGAATGAATTATATCTGTCATTTTGATGCCTATTTTCTAATGTGCAGGTATCTCTTTGAGGTTCTTTGCAGGCCCCTTACCATTTACTACTCTGAACAATGTCACAATTTAGCAAATTTGACTATTCAATTAGTCATGCCTGATCACCTATAAAATATGTTAAAAAGCACCACTATAGGACAGAATCTCAGCCCCCCCCTCAGTTACATTCCTCTATTATGAGAAATGTCAATTTCTAATTCCTATTCTTTATCCAGTTGCTCATCCATAAGAGGACCTGCTCTTTTATTCAATTACTTTTAAGCTTACTAAAAAGTTTGCAATGATTATACAGACCTCTTCTTGGACTTTCCAGCCATTTTCATAATTTCAGGAATATATTGGCTATAAAACTGTTCTATTGTGGTTGTAAAAACTGCCAAATCTTTCTGGAGTGAGTTTGCCCTTTTGATTTTCTTTTTCAGTGGTATTTTCAATTTTGAGAAGTTCCCTTTCTTAAAGTCAAATATAATTGTGAGGGATTTGGTATGTGAGTTATCACTTCTTTGAATATTGAATTTTATTGCATTAAGGTCAGTGTTCCTAATCAGTTCAAGTACATATTTCTCTTATTAAATTCTGGGTACTAGTCAAGAGCAGGTCTAGCATTGAAGAACCTATCAACCTTGATCACAATAAACACCACAATAAACAACCCTGGCACAACAAACAGCAAACTCACAGACTTGTGTATATGATGTGAGTGGAGTGGAGTAGGTAAAGAAATGTATTGGGCAATGTTAAGAAGAGAAGTGGAAAGCAACTTAGAGGGGTGTACAATATTTTATTTATTTTATTTATTTATTTCATCAAGCATATATTAGAAAACAGATACAAGTATTGACAAGATTATGAATATATGAGGTAGATCCAGATAAAAGGGAACAATAGGACAGGGACGGTAGGCACGCTTGTGCGCTTATGCATGCCCATTAAATACCTCTTAGGAATGGGGTGAGGTCTATAGTAGACAGTCTAAGGTTAAAGTTTTGGGGGTTTGGGGAAGAAACCACAG
>JANHFT010002778.1:169449-186450 GCA_032467955.1 Pseudoxenodon macrops | reverse complement strand
CATGCACCAAAGCAAATTCCTTGTGTGTCCAATCACACTTGGCCAATAAAGAATTCTATTCTATTCTATTCTATTATTAGACAAACCAAAGTAGTAAATTCAATACAATGTGTTAGGAACATTTGAGCCTTAGATGTCAAACTCAGATATCTGACAAAATTATCTCAATGGTCAATTAAAAGACAGGAGCAAAATACTAATACTAATTTTGGAGCAATACCTCCAAAAAATTCACAGTCCCTCAATTAAAGAGAATTGTCCTGAGTCTGAGAACGTATTCTTCCTTGCACTGCCATATTGTGCCTCATCTCTATAAGGTCTATTTACTAAAAGATTTTTTTGTCTATTCTCAAAATAATTTTTATTTATTAAAAACCACAAAACATTACATACACCATCATACAACAATACACAAAACATCTATTTACTTTTACAACAGTTTACAACTATTTACTAAAATGTACTGGCTGTCTTCTAACTCTTTCCATACTATCGAGTCACCTTTCCTTTGCCCCTGTTTTTCACTTCTGTTTTTCATTTCTTTTCTTGTCATAGTTCATTTTGCCTTTCTGGCGCCATTCCCCTTCCCTAACTGACCTGGGTCTCTCCTTTGACCCCTTCTTTATTATATTTTCATTATTATATTTTAACTCTGATCCTTGAATTTCTGCCACTCTTACTTTTAATGCATGCAATAAGCAGACACTTGATCTCATACCTCCACTTTATTCTCTCCCACTTCTAAACTCCTATTTCTCCTGATTCTCATAAGCAAAGCAATCTCCTAACCCTGAGACCTAGTTTGGTGTAGTGGTTTAAGGCACCAGGTTAGAAACTGGGAGACCATGATTTCTAGCTGTGCTTTTAGCCCTAAACCAACTTGAGGCAGTCATTCTTTATCTACTCTGGGAAGCAGACAATAGCAAATAACTTCTAACATTTTGCCAAGAAAATTGCAGGGATTTGTCCAGGCAGTCACAGGAGTCAACACTGACTTGAAAGGAGAGAGAGAGAGAGAGAGAGAGAGAGACTAACTCTGTCACATCCATGGTGTTGCAAATAAAACATATAGAACCTATAATATGGTGAAGCTTTGCATGATTCTGAGAATGTGCTTGCCTCTTCATTTCCAGACCTTGCTCTGTTTCCAGGGGGGGCGGGTGAGATATTTTAACAAAACAATACAAAAGGCAGTTTTGTTTGCCTGTAAATGCCATTCTCCTTACAATTGTTCAGAGTCCAGACTCATGAAAAGACTTCTACTTGTGTTGAAATTATATATTTATTATTTATTTATTTTGCATGGTCAAGACTCTGGGCAGTGTACAGTATTAAAAACAAATCACAATAATAAAGAAATAAAAGAGTGAAACTTCTTGAAAATGCAAAAGCCACACCTTTCTCCAACCTACAGTAAATCAAGGCTTAGAAAAAAGAGGTCTTAAGGGTACATTTAAATGAAGCCAGGGCAGGGGCCATACAAATCTCTGTGAGAATGGTGCTCCAGAAGAAGCAAAGAAACTTTGCTTTCAGATTTTGCCTCTCCATGCAACAACATTGAACAAAGTGGAGACAGGAAGCCCTGCATGAAACATTTAGGAGAAGACGCCAATATGCACAATCCTGCCTCTTTATATATCATCTGTCACCTTCACACAAATTTGTTTAATGTGATTGGTAAAATTGCTCATGATCCTTTTTCATAGCCATTAAAAGCTCCATGAAAAATCGTTTGGTGCAATGAAGAACCTTAAAGCCTGTTCCTTGGCAAATGATTTTATTTTGTTTCACAATATTCTAGGTATCAAATATTAAAGTAAGTATCAGAATAGAACCAAAAGTAAAATAAATTTTATTTCTCTCCCTTTCCCTCTCCCTTCCCCTCTTGTCTCTCCTGATATATAAAATATGGTGAAGGGAGTTGTATTTTTTTTCCTTTTCCATCTCTGTTCTCCGAAACAATAACCCATTAGCAATGTAGCTTGCTGTAAATGGATTGCAAAGCTGTCCCTTTGGTGAATTATAGCAGTCTTTCAAGTAGTAAGAAGTAAAGTTGCAGCAATTTTCCATGCCTTTAATTTTACTGTCACAAATGTATATAAGAGCTGTGTTCTGGAAAGGATGGATTTTGCAAGGGGGAGAAAAAGTCTGTATACTAATGGCCAAAAGCAAGTCTTGGCAATGTAATTTTAAACTAATTATTAGCAGAGTGAAAGGTGTCATGGATAGTGTACTTTGCATGACAGGATATCATCTCATTAAAGATATATAGACCACTCACAATCCGTTCACATGTAAGCACATTTGTGTCTCATGGATTTGAATGGAAGACATTATAAAGTTTGTGATGACACATGTCATCATGTGCCTTGGGAGCTGTTCCAATTTGCACAAGCAACTAATTTACAGCCAAGCTCTTTTCTGGAGTTTTTACTGCCACCTATCCCTATTAGCCAGATTCTCCTAGCCAGGGCAGAACAGCCAGTCTACTTTATTTCTTAAATTTTGGTATGCATGGTGAAAGGTAACAGAGCACAAGGCCATAGGGGGTTTATGGGATACCAATCAGGCCACAGAGCTGTCTAATATTTAAATGAGTTATTTAAACAGAGGAAAAAGAAAAAGAGGTAGCAAAAATTACAAATATTTGAAATATACTGAGAAAAGGTTTGTAAACAAAATACTATTATTTTCACCTAATTATTTTACATCTAACCATGCACACTTCTCTTACTAAATGTATACGTGTAGATGTCAACTTGCAAAGCTTTCCAGACCGGCTTTCAAGTTGCCATAAGCAGAGGAGGGAGAACTGACGGAGCTGCTTGGCTGCCCTAACTGAAAATACATTCCATACATACCTTTCTCCAGATTGTATCCTAGGTTACCGGAGTCAGCAGGAGGGGTGTGGTTTTTACATCCTGCCAACTGGTCCATTGGAGAATGTGATTTATGACATGCTCAAGGAGTAAGGGAGAGACAGGGTCATGGGGGCCCCTAAATTATGTGGCGTTGGAGGTGAGTCCATTTGAGTAATTGCTGGAATGTTGCTCCTAATAAATGACTGGATTTCTTTTTAAAATTGCCTCGAGGTACATGAATTAATTAGGGCATCTTTCGGAAACGTCACATAGGGACAAATAAGATAACTCTCTATTTATTTTTTATTATTATAATTGGTCCCTCATAACATTCTCTGAGGCATTTTTCAGAATAATTTTATTAAATATTACAACTAAAATGAAAAAAATGGGGAAAAAACTAAAAACTGAAAGAATAAATATAAAAAGTGCAGAAAAGAAAAAAAAGAAGGAAAAATAGGAAAAAATGAATATAATAAAAAGAAAAGAAATGCATAAAGAAATTAATTCCCCCTTTGTCATAACAAATATAAAAAAATTGGTAACATCATCTTTTATTAAAATGCAACAAATAAACTCTTCTTCCCATATCTCATTTCTTATTTCTAAAGAAAACTTTAAACCTTGTTACTCATTCCTGGTCAGCAAAAGTCAATTAAGGGTTATCAGATATAGTAATATATCTATTTTAATCTTGATCAAATAGAACAACTTAATATTCCATCCCTTCACTGTTGCTCTTAATCCTCTCAAATAATGTTCCAGAAACTAATTTCTTTCCCTTTTTCCTTTATCTCTTCTCACTAAAAATATTCTATGACAAGTCTCTTTTGCAAATTTAATACACAAAAGTTCTAGTTTGCCATGTCCTCATAAGAAATGACATCCCTGGTGTTTGGTTATAGATTAAAAACATGCAAAACATTTATTCCATTTGGAAGTGGGTAAGATTTAAATAAAATATTAACAAATGTCAACACTCATCTTCCCTGAACAGCAAAAGAGATCGGGCAAAATATTCTTAATGGGCCTTAGCTTTTATTTTGCTTCTTCCCAATTTGATTTTTTCTCCGTATAGAGTAAAACTGTTCAGAATACCAAGTAATAGCTGAGAGACAACTCTAAAAGCTCAGAATTTCCCCAGGCATACTATAATCTTTCATAAATATTAGCATGCCATGTCCAATTAATGTTTCTCCACTCACTTTGGTAAATGAAGTGGACAGTAGCACATTGTACTATGAATCATTTAATTTGCACTGGGTTTCACTGGGTTTCATTTTTTTTCTTTAAAAAAAATACCATACTTATTTTTCCTCACAGACTGCATTTTATCTGCAAACTTATTAAAACTGGTACAGCTTGATCCTGAGGATTGATATGTTGACTATCAGTTAGTATGCTAGCCTAACATGATCAAAGATACAGGAACAAACTATTTAGAATAAGGATGCTGCCAATTTCAGAAGAATGAGCTACAGCTGGACCACTTTCTCAAAAAACTATTTCCTAGTTTGGAACAGAAATAAATTCTGTAAATTTGCAGGTAGAGTTTGCTTTGTGCTAGTGAAAAATAGGCATGACTTTGCAAAATGGAATAGTTAATTTTTAGTAAGCTCTTTCATCAAACCTAAAGTTTTCAAAACATCTTCCACATTGTTCCAAATATTTCTTCAATCTTTAGGAACAACTTTCCAACTCAATGAATTTCAAAGAACAGAGCTAACAAACTACACATAGATTCATGAGCAGAAACATTTAATGAATTTTATATATTCATAGAGTTTTGATTCTTACTAATTATCTAACAAGATGACCTAGTCAAGAAACTTTTTGTTAATTTTATATTTGTTTAAATACATTTTCAATTTCTTGCATATCAATATTGTGGTGGTTGGCCCCAAAGGTTACATAGCCATTCAAAATGTATAAATCCTTAAACATTTGTATGGGTAGTGATAACAATTATATTTAAGTTTAGAATGTATTTAGAAAGTGGCTAGAGGTAAGTTTTGATTATATGACCCATTATAGGGTCATCCCAATTCCCAATTCTCATACATAGAGAAACTGCTGAATTAAATTAATTTAGCACAGTTGTTTTAAGGCTCCACCCAGTTCAATTTCATTTTAATTATGATATATTCTTTATAATGTTTTTCCCTTATCAAACTGGCATGAATACATACATAGATACCACAGAGTAATCTTTTTCAGAGATATACATATAGAACAGGTTTGTGTGCTATGTCTCCAGAAAACATTTCTGCAATAGCTCCCTAAATAAGTTATTCCCAAAAACAAAGAACCCAAGTGATTTATGTATCACTTCAAGCACACTCTAAGTCGTTTACAGAGTCAGCATATTGCCCTCAACAATTTGGATTCTTATTTTACCGACCTTGGAAGGATGAAGGATGAATCAACCATAGGCCAGTCAGGATTGAACTCCTGGCAGTGGGCAGAGTTAGGATGCAATACTGCATTCTAACTACTGTGCCATTATGGTTCCTGAGGAAAGATTTTCAAATACATGGTTGCAGTGCATCACATGCTGTGAGTCCAAAATGAGATAGATAATTAGGTCAGAGAACAAAATTATCAGAAAACTAGAGAATGGGAAGCTCTTTAAACTATCAGGTTTTGAAAGATATCAGAGTGAATTTAAATGGTCTGGAAAAAGTGACCGATTGTGACCAAATTCCACTTAAGCAGATTAAATGAGAAACATACCAAGAGCTTTCTAATGCAAAATGTTTTCGGTTTTTCTTGTTGTTGAAATATCATTTTGACTGTTTTGTGTGGCTATTCTCTCTATAATTTAAAATTAACAGCAGCCATTTTTAAACTGTTTCATGAAAATCAAAATGAATTTAGGGAAGAGATGTCAGCCTTTGTTCTGAACAAAAATGTGCACACTGAATGGATAAACTATAAAAGCCAAACTATTGTTACAGTCTTCTGATTATTTAATGAGGTAAAAAGAGAATCAATTTCTAAAATGACACCAAACAATGAATATTGGAGAAATCAAATTAAAAAGCAATTTGGCTGTTTTCTAATACTTTACCTGCAATTTTACTTGCTTGATTGTTTGCCCTAAAAGCACAAAGAATAAAACCCAGATGAAATTGAAGGTCTTCTCTCTGCCTCCTTATTCAGCACTAGATGTCTTTCATGCCACCCATTAATAAGAAAATTGTTCTTAAAAGAAGCTTGGGAAACTGGTTAGACTTTTTAAAAAAACACAGCTTCACTTTACCATTTGAATTAAATCTATTCTTCAGTTTTTAGTAAAATGGAACATCTTCTTATCATTATCTTCTTAAATATATCCTCTGAGAGGAAGAATCTTTTCATTAACAAAACTCAAAGCATATTTGAATCATATTTCACTTAGAGAAAAATATGTCCTCCAGCTCTTGCTCATGAATTCAAACAATAAAGGATCATCACCTTGGTTCATCCCAATCCCATAAACACCTAAGTGAGTTTTCATTCAACACTTTTAGGGAGGATGAGGCTTTTCATACCATATAGACAAAGACATAGGTACTGTATCTATATTGCACATGAATGCATTGTAACATCATATAACATTATGAGTGACCTATTCTGTGTGGGCAGTAGAATATACTTCTCTCCAAGTCAAGCGATCTCATAAATATATTATTTTACCTGCCAGCCAAATCATTAATAAATTCCTAGCATGTAAAGTTTACTTTTTCAAAGAATCAATAGCAGAGTACTTCATTATTCTTTTATTACTGTATTCCAGGTAAAAAACGAATTAAATTCAATTTAACACCAACTAATTGAAATAAGGAGAAAAGATATTTGAGGTCGTAATAGAGAATAATGCAGATGACCCTGATCCAAACTCCCACGTGTTTACATTTTTCCTCCTAAATGAAAATATTTACCATCCAGGTTATATAAGGAAGAAAACCTACCACAAAACTCAGTATTATGTTTGTGAAGGATTACATTATGTTCAGATAGAAATAGAATCTCATTTCTTAAGAGCTCACTCTTTTGTGTCTCTTTATAGGTGCTAAAATCTGAGTCCTCTGAAC
This sequence comes from Pseudoxenodon macrops, assembly GCA_032467955.1. NCBI lineage: Eukaryota > Metazoa > Chordata > Lepidosauria > Squamata > Pseudoxenodontidae > Pseudoxenodon > Pseudoxenodon macrops. Next base: position 179,513 of record JANHFT010002778.1, on the reverse strand, counting down.
TTAGACCCCCGCATTTAAACCCAAAGCAAAAGATGTACTTAAACGTGAAAAAAATGAAAGTTTTGAAGAAAGTTTGCACTCTACAAGCACATCTTAAAATATTACATAAAGCTATCCAACATCTTTCTGAGATTGGATCAAAAGATTTGTTTTAATGAAAACCAAATCTGGGAGGGCATGAAATTTCCAAAGACAGATTCGGGTGTAATTATCAAACTCATAGAATAAAAGATACAGGGAATAATGCAGATGAAATGAAGCCCCTTTAGGTGAAGGGAGGGTTTCCACTTGATCTAGAAAATCAGCAATACTCTGTTAGGGTGAGTGATTATTGCTGGTCAATTGGAGCAGGGATGATTAGACAACAAACATGGCTACTTTCTTTTATAATGATAATGATTACAAATGATCTGCATCTTCTCTTCCACCATTTAAAGCTATTAGTTCAAGAGTTGTTAAATTGAATCCTTACTTGACTGTATATTGAAGTTTACAAAAAGAACACAGCAGCAATAGTTGTCTTCCATGGCTGCTTCCATTACCCCAAATGCTACAGGGCATAGAATATTCCTCACAACCAACAGTCATTGTTAGTCATAACTCCATGAATGAGTTTAGTCCCACACATTTAAACAGGTAGCCACCATCATATCTAATGATTGTGATTCAATAGGCTAATTTGTGTGTGTGTGTGTGTGTGGTCTTTGTTCATTACACAGTAATACATTCAATAGTACATGGTAACACATACATTCATTCCATTGATGACTCAGACTTCTCTTGTGCCCCCCCCCCCAAAAAAAACCTAAAACAGTACTGCCCACAATTTCTATGTGTACGTTTTTATATAGTCCTATCCAGTGGTGTAATTAAGTTGCTGCACTGGGACCAGGAAAGATGTGTTGACCAGAAATATGCACAGTATATGTTGTTATGTTACTAAGAATGTATTGAAGTGTATTATTATGGTTGTAATTTTATTTTTCTTTCCTAATAATTTTCTATCATGAAATTCACTTTTTCTTTCTGGGCAGTTATAAAAAGACATCAAATTTATTGAAGGAAATACTGGAATAACTCTCCAGGGAAGAGTTATTACAAAATACTGTTCCAAGCAAGTATTAAGAACTTTGGGACAATAGTTGGTGTCTTCTTAATTAAACATTACATCTATGTTCAAAACTCTTCACAATGAAGGACTTCAAATGCATATAGTGAAGTGAATCTAGAACGAACAAACTATTTATTGTAAGTTTGCTTATAACGTGAGAATTGCTCATCCATACTAACTGAAATGTGTGATTATGCAATGCTCCCAATATCCCAAGGTCCTGATATAGGGTCTAGCTATAACTGTGCTTATTTTTGATAATGAAAAATATGATTAATCAGAAGTAACTGCAAGACCGTGGCAAATGGCTCCCTTTTCATTCTCTGAATGGTACATTTCCTGCATGGAATCCATGCAAATGGTCTGTAATTCCTTAATGAAATGGGTCATAAGCTATCCTTCCTTTGCAAAGGAGAAGCTGAGATGAAAATGCTGATGATTAAACCAACAGTCCCATTTCCTCTTTTATAACATGTACTAATTCCATCCATTAAAAGACAGCATTTTAATGGGCTAGGTGAAAGCAATGGTCTGTACCAAGGAAGGCACATTTCTAGCAGTTATTGCACTTTCGCAAGGGATCTATTATGCTCTGAGTTGTGATCTCTAATTAATGGCTGTTAAAATATTCTAGTTTCAGGAGAGCTTCTTGGAGTTAGTGTGTGAAGCAGTTTTGTTCCCATTGCAAAATCAATGTAGGAGTATAAATCTAGGTAAGTTCTATAGGTATTTATTTACGTATTTATACTGTGTTTGTCTCTGAATGAGTCTTTGAGTTATTATTGATTGGTAGTAACTACCTGGAATAGTCCCATACAGTTTTCTTGGCAATATTTTTGGGAGTGGTTTGGCACTGTCTTTTTCCACAGACTGAAAAAAGACTATCTGGCCAGTTGGCTTTGTGCATAACTCATGGTTATCCAGTTGTTGCACTGGTGCATTTATATATATATAGAACATTCAATATGGAATCAAACCATTCAGCTGTCATTAGTCAATTTTGCACAACTGGATTAAAAAATGAATGGGGAATGGTGGCCCTCTGATAGTTTGAAAATGGAAATGGTGACTGCAATCATTGATTTTCAATAAACAGGAACATGTCAAATAGCATTTAAACTATCTGCTGAAAACATTCAGATTGCCCGTACTATTACATTATCTCCGAGGTAGCTATTTCTCCAACATCCTATACAATGACAGACACATTAATTATTAATAAAACAGGGGATGCTTTTTATATACCATTTTGTCTACTCGTTTAGCCTTTGCATTTCTTACACATGTCAACCATTGCTAAATTTATTGTTTTGGGAAGACAATGTCACAAATGTGTCATATTTCTGGACAGCTGCTTTTTGTCCTAGAGATAACATTTTAATACAATGTTATATCTCTCAATTGAAATGTCACTCATTTCCATAATTATCATCTCATGGATGCTCTCCAGTGAACATATTCAAGTAAAATTAGAGTCAGGTGGGACTAAAAGTCTTTCTGAAATGATTCCAAACATTATTTTGTGCTCATTTAGTAGTCTTCAGATTTCCCATTAGATTGGGAGGGGGGGACAGGTATTAACCACAGAATGTTGTGACTCTACTATTCTTCCTTTGTTTGTTTCTTGTCACATGCAAACTCTGACACGTAAATATGATCAAAGCAAGAATCCTTTTGGTCTGCTATGAGCTGGCTAAAGACACACCAAGCAGATCTGAACAATTGGACCACGCAAATAATGAGAAGTTGTAACAAGGCAGGTGCAGTAACAATCTTTCCAAACACCAAGAGAGTGGCAAATATTTGTGTAACCGCCCTGGGCAATTAGTCCTATAAAGTAGAATCATATTCAAAAAAATATTAAGCTGAGTTATAGTTGGATTTGCTAATAAGCTATGTAGTCATGATAGAGAATCATCTCTCTGAATGCTTTCATAGGGGTAGTATTTAAAGCAGATGTCCTCAACCTCCAGGCCTTGGAAGCAGCGGCCGAACATGTGTGCACATCTCCATTTGCTCTAGAAGCAGGCAAGCGATCCATTTGCATGAGCAGTAGGTGCAAATGGAGTTGCACACACGCTTGCTAGCTACTTGCACAGAACTATCCTCTCTCCACAATCCCCACCAGTCCACAAAGCCGGAAAGTTTGGGAAAGTCTGATTTAGAAAACTTTGGCTAACCCTCTAAAAATGACATTCTTAATACATGGATGGGAAATTTCTAAGAGTAGTAGACTTTTAAAAAAATCGAAGACAATGGCAAACCTCTTTTTAATTTTTACCAAGAAAACTTCATGAATGTATCCCTGCGGTTATCAGAAGTTAATCTTAATTGTGGAGTGTTTGCACTATCACCTTCAATACAGTAATAAACCTGTATGGCCAAACTATCATGAGGCATTTTTGTACATTCTGTGTTGCTATTTGAATTGTTACTGCAGACATCTACAGTAATTTCCAGTCCCAATTTACTGGTTATGGTGAGTTGTAATCTGGCATTGTTCTGCCTGCAACATGAAGAACCGAGAAGCATTTGGACATTCAGACCATACAGTTGAAAAGTTTATTTGGACAAAGAAGGACTTTTAGTTTGAGCTATTAGGACTAGGTCTCATGTTTTTATAAATATGGCAGACACCCTTGTAGACAGAGAGGAGGGGAACCAACTAGTGAGATACAAAAAGCAAACAACATACTCTCCAAAGATGAAAAAAAATTGCTGAAGTTTATTCACAATGAACCCTTGAGCATAAATTATAGCATTAAGTATAGAAATTAAAAATCAAAATCCTGCAAGTTGCATTCTAGGCTAGCCCCATGTAGTCACGGCATGCAGAAATTTTATTTGCAAAAGGATTTCTCAAAGGAGGAGATTATCACTTGAAATCTGGGCTCTCCCTCTATCTTCTCTCCCTTTTAAGCAAGAGCAGATAAAAAATTAGAGCTAGGCATTCTAGCTAGTTGCACAGGGCAAAGGAAAGTTGTGATTTAATGGGTTTGTCCTTTGAGGTTTAGATTCTGTTATTTACAGAAATAAAATGCCCATTTATGAAAATGTTGTATCTGAAGTTCCTGAACTATGTAATCCATATATGCGGGCATTTAATTTTCAGAGGGGGGCAAGGACTACATAGCAGCATTTGGAAAAGTGCAAAACCCAAAAGCTAATTATGTTCTACATTAGTTTCATAGCAGATGAAATGGATTTGCCTTCAAATTCACAATGATCTCATCCCATAAACATCCCAGCAGGGGCCCAACATTTGTTTCAGATTGTGGCACTCAAGTTGACACTGAGAACCAGGCAATTACTATGACAACCTCATTGTTGATGTCAAAACTTGAGAAACAGAACTGCCCTCTTATGTCCAGAGGTTCAGGTGGCAATCTGAAAACTAGCTCATGATGATCTGCAGCTCACTTTCTGTAAGTCACTTGGATGTATTTCTACAGAACGGAGATAAAACTACAGTATATGTTTTCTGAAACCTGCACCTGTTCACATCAGTTTGAAATGTTTAGACTTTCTATTTCTCCAGTCCATTCTGCTCCCCATCACTGATCCACATATCATTAGTGTGATTTGCTAGATAACCATAAACGCTTGAAATGATATGCTCCTTGTAACTGCTAGCTATGTTATGTTTGCCTGGCGGGAACTTATTCAGCTACACTCCATCTGCTTATGACAGTTCCCTCATTGGTTTTTCATGAAGCAGATGCTTCAGAAGCAGGTATTGGTTGTGTTAGTGATGACAGTGCTTAATTTTTTGAGGCATACAAGTCATAACTGCTGCCTTTCCCCCCTAACATATGACCTTCAGAGCAATAGACAGGAGAAATGTTGCTTGCACCAATATCCAGAGCAACTTTCTTTCACCTTTATTGGAACTAAAACACCTAAAATTCCCGAAATGTCTAACAGTTTACAGAAGTTTGGTTTATAATAGGATTTGGACATTTGGCCAGCATTTTCACAAAATGCCTGCTATAATGAGTGTGGCCATTCTCATACTACATTTCCCCAAAAACCTGGGGGAGATATACATGCAATCTTGGTTAGGATTCAGTTTTTTTTTAACTCTAATATATGCCAGCTGAACAACTGCAGAGAGTTCTACATGAACAATACATTCGGGACCAATCTGTGCTACTCTATAAGTGAATGTGAGTTATTTTTAATAATATAGCCATACACTTTCACAATGTGAATATAAAAGTGTTTTGAACAGGTATCAAGAAATTAAATTCACACACACCTTCTCAAACCAGGAAAGCTGACTTTTCAAAGCCCACCACACTATGCTCAGATAAGTACTCTTTTCCATCCCAGCTTTCTCTTAAAGCCAAAATGATCAGCAACATAGCACAACACATGATGGAAGGGCACAAGAAAACTGTTTTCTGTGAATTTTTCTGTCATTAGCAATCCTGCAGGTTCTTCCAGGTTGTTTTAGGGAGCAAGAATGCCCGTGATGGTTGTTCCTTCCTGCTTTCTTTGTTGCTTTCCAAGATTTATTGTTTGTTTGTTTGTTTGTTTGTTTGTTTTGTTTATAGCATTTATCTAGTCACCCATCTTTCAACCAACTCTGGGCAGCTCACAAAGATGGTGGAGCAAAGTGTTTTGAAGAGTGGCGAACCGCAAAATCTGTTGCAGAGAAACAGAAAAGAAGCTCAGATACACCAACAAGCCAGAGAAAGAGAAAATAACCTTCTTGCTGAAAAAACTACCGAAATTCATTCTGAGTTTTGTTTGAGGAAACTTTGATAGCTAAATATGCTGGTAGTTCTGCTGCAGTCAAATTTTTTTCTGCATTATGTAGAAGATTTTCTCTCCTTCAGCTTTCCAAACTCTCATCCCATACAACAAAAACAACAACACATGAGCCTCAAGGTTTGTCTTTGGCAGTAAAATATATCTCCATCGAATCAAGACAGTGGGGAGGGAAGGAAAAAACAAAATAAGTAATCTGTGTTGGGCTTAGAAAGACAATCTTGGCATCCCTACTCAAATGTGCATAGCTAGTTTTGACAATTGTAACTAAATATTTAAACATGTTTGTACTTCTTTCTTTCTTTTATTATATCACCTGCCAAAAACAAGTCTGTTACTAAATGTAATTGTCATGAAACCTTCCCTGCAATGTCAATATAACTTCAGAGAAACGCAGCAATAACGTCAATTCATTTGTAAGCCAATGGCAACAGCAATTACCTCTTGATGCACCTATACTTTTATTTCAGATGAAATGTTTTAGTCCTGTTTATAGACTGAATAAAGAATCTTCATTTAATTGTGTCTGTCAATGCTTCTATATTTGAAGTGAAACTCAATCTTAGCACATAAAAAAGGAAAATAAGAATCCTGAATCAAATGTTTAGGGATGGCAGGAGATAAAATCTCAAGGGCACAGAGCTGAGAATTAATTTCTCCTTAGAAAGATAAATGCAAAAAACTGAGAAGCTGCCTTACAGCATAAAACACTAGCACATTTTTGCTCTGTGATACAACATCAGCTTTCTAAAAACATTAAGAACAAAAGGTAACAATGGCTATTTTAGTATTTCCATTAATATATTAGAGAACTAGCGTCTGATTTAAACACCCAAATGAGTTTATCCAAAATATGTTAAACTTTATGTGACCAAAAATTTGCCACTGCTTCCAGGGTAAAGCCTGTTTTGTGTCAGACAGCCTCTCCCCTTGGTCTACACGTTTGTACCCCCAATTCCACTCTTTTTATTATTATTTTTAGTAATTGATTTTAACAGATATTTAAAACTGCCATCTCCATGTTTTATAACTTTTTCAAACCAATGGTGTTTTTTTTCCTTTCCCATAATCTAATTTCCTTGTAGGATTCACTTTATCCACCAAGAAGCCAGGTACAAGTTAATCTGTGGGGTTTAGTTTAAGAACCACATATTCTTCATATAAAACAGCTTAGCTAAAGCAATCAGGTGCTCAGAATTCTCAGGTGCACCAAATGCAACCAATACTAGCAAGATAAGTGAAAAAGGTTAACTGCAGGAATAAGGACCTTGCTGAGGAAATTAATATTTAGCATCAAAGCATTTAGATGGTGGCTATGTTAAAATAACATTTTTAGATATTAGGTTTGGCCTTTTTTTTAATGAAATGATTTTTTGTGTGGGGATATTTTATCTCATTTTTCCTATCCTTTATTTCATCTTCATTAACCAAAGAATTAACTAAATTAAGTAAGGTTATTTTTTTAATATTAATAAAATATTAAAATCAATGGTTTATTAATTGAGTTAATTAGATCTGTCCCATTGACACCTTTGTCCTTTGCATGATAAATCTGTGTATAGTTTTTATTATAACCTATCAGACAAAAGGTTACCAAAAAACTCCGATTTTTGGTTTCAATGTGATTGTGTCCTGATTGCTAGCTCAAAGGGACCTTGAAAATTTTTTCCTTCATTCCCTTCTCTCATCTTATGATCAAATTCTTATTCCCCTGTTTAGTTTTACATTCTCTTTTTCTACAAGGAATCACAAATTCTGGGTACCCAGATGTCAAGCATCCAAATTACTTCATTGCTTCCAATGGAAAACCTCTACCAGTTTTCACTAGCTTCTGTTCTTCCTCCAATTTTATTGCAACCTCCTGGGTCACACTGCTGGTGTCCCCTTTGAGGACTCAACTTGTCCTCATCTACTATATAAAATCACCTAGGTCACCCTGGTTCTGGAATGAGGTTGCCTAGCAACTGAATAAAGGTCCTGGTCCCCCACCCCCTGAGTTTTCTGATGTATGGAGTGTGCTGAATTTGTTCTGGCAATCTGCTGCTGGATTTAGACATTTCTCATTAAAAACTGTTTGGTTTCACTGGAGATGCTTAAGCTTGTTTGTTTGTTTCTGAACCAAGGAAAGTTGCTGAATTCAGATTGTTTATTCAAAGGCAAAGTGGCAGTTAGTGCCTGGACATAAGTTACATAGATAGAAGGCAGCTCATGTGATCACAAATTGAAATTTACTGTATTTCCTTTACTGTAGTTGAGATAATTTATGTTTTTTTTTAATGAAATGCAGGTATTTAGGGTCTCATCACAAATGCAACAAATTTTAAAAAATCAATTCATCAAGATTTCCAAGGATCTGAAATGCCAAAAGAGATGTTTGAAAATGGATGGGCCTAAATCTAGTAAATTACTTGAACCTGGTTTAGAAATACTCCTCTAATTTTAGCAGAAATGTAAGTGTGTGCAGGTGTGTGTGTTTGTGTGTGCACACATGGATGGATGGGCATGCAATACTATCACTTGGCTGTGATAAAGTGATCAAGATAAATAATTTGTTTGATAATGTTCAAGTTGTATACACACACACACACACACACACACACACGCCAACAAAAACTTTGGCAATCCAATCTGGATTTAGCTATTGACCAGAAATAGCTTAGCTCTACTAGTTTGCCTCAGATATCTATTAGAACTGTGTGGTTGAAGGAGCCCTGGAATTCAGGAATTGGAAAAGATTTTTTTTTTCTGTGTATACTATGATAAAATCTACAAGAGTTTTAAAAATTCTTAAAGATATATTTTTGAATTAATTTGTGTTGTGACCTTTCAGTGCTGCCTTTCCCCTCAGGAAGCTGAGGTTGAGGTTTGTGCCTTTCTTTTCTGTTTGCTTGGTCATTCAGACTTTATTTTATTTATTTTTATTTGTCAAGCGTATATAAGATTACAGACAAAGAATAAACATGATTGTGAATATGTAAGATGTACAAGCATGGTTATGAGTACATGATATTTTACAAATACATGGGGACATTAGGACAGGGATGGTTCGCTTATCCATGCCCTTTCCCAGCGTTTTACTCCCTTCTGTTTCTCCTTTCTAGGTTTGCCTACTCCACCTTTATTTATGTCTTGAATTGAAGTACACACTTCTTTGGACTGAGTCCATGCACCTCAGTTGTGTTAGTTCAATATTCTCTGATAAAAGGTTTCATACTCCAGCTTCTCCGAAGGTCATATAAACCTTTCACCTTTTTGCTAAAGGAGTTCTTCCTTCTCAATTCCTTCCTGCATTAACTAAAGCAAGTGTTCAGCTTTCTTCTGGGAAGAAAGAAATCTTCGAAAACAACAATCATAATCCAGAATATTCAAGTATGGATACCTGTCTAATCATACTCACAAAATTGCAATGTCTTTACATGAATGGGAAACCAATGAGTTTGCAACAATATTGAACAAAGACAACAAATCTAGAGGCTGGAAACCAGGAGACTGTGAATTCTAGAACAGTAACATCTCAGGCATGAAAAACTTGCTGGTGACTTTGAGCCAGTCACTCTCTGTCAGCCCAACTCACTTCACAAGATTGTTGCTGTAAGGAAAATAGGAAGGAAGAATAGGTGTGTTCATCCTGAGTTATTTATTTAAAAATGATAATAATAAAGGTGGGAAAAGAAAATACCTTACAAATCCAACTTTAATTCTTAAATTAAAGAAAAGCTTATCTTTCCCCCCCCAAAAAACATCATTATGTGAAGTACAACTTTAGGCTGCCTTTCCAATTCAGCACATCTTGCCTGTAGCAGTTATAAAGTAAAGTAACCTAATTACAACCAACTAATATGCAGATCGGAGCATAGTTATCCTTCAGGCTGCATATTACTCCAAAGTTTGAGATGAAGTTCTTGGCTCCAAAACTGCATTCCCAAAGATGTATATTAAGGACAGTTCCAGAAAAAATATGCATAATAAAGTTGGCATGTAGTATAATTTTAATGTGTAGAGTTGAATATGCTTATAATCAGATATGAACAAGAAGCAAATTAATTCAGCCAGTGGTGGGATTCAGCCAGTTTGCACCACTTCAGGAGAACTGGTTGTTAACCTTCTGAGCAGTTTGGTGAACTGGTTGTTGGAAGAAATCATTAGGGCAGAGAACCGGTTGTTAAACTATTTGAATCCC
>JANHFT010002778.1:141050-151148 GCA_032467955.1 Pseudoxenodon macrops | reverse complement strand
CAGGTTTGGGTGGGGGCGTGGCCAGGGGAGGGAGGTGAGTTCCACCACCTTTTCTCTGAGAAAAAAAGCCCTGGTTCACATGAAGTGAGGAAGGTGAAGTGCTTTCAGACTGGTGAAATTGTATTACTGTAGCCGTTACAATAAAAATATCTTACAATAAAATAAAAAGCTCTAAACTTATGGAATGGTTTTTTAGTCTGGTCTACAGTACATTGTTGAGCTGACAGGAACATATTTTTCCCAAGTCTGAGATAATTTAATGTTGAAAACAGAATTAATATTCATGCAATCAGTTTCAAAAGTAAAATAAATCAAACTAATTTTTCCTCCAAACACAGGAGTTTGTTTTCTTGCTGCTTTAAAAATGGTCCATTTGATTTTCAGCTGCTTTTTTTTTTTTTTGCATCTGACATGAACAGAACTGCATGATACATTAGTGGGGATTAGAGCACTGACCTCAAATACCATAATGAATGTTGGATCATTATGTAAATGCAAGTGATTGAGGAAGAGAGTTAATAGAAACTCCACATTGTTAGGTGGTAAAATGAATATTTAAGGAGATAACTGTGAATGCTGTTGGGGGAGGGAAGAGAAAACCAATGTTATTATTAAAGCATGACTGTTATTATTATCATCCTAATTTTAGTCTGAAGGTAAAGAGTAAACATACGCCTCCATGTACTGTGTGTTCATCTAAGGCAGTGTTTCTTAACCTTGGCAATTTTAAAATATGTGGACTTCAATTTCCAGCAATCCCCAGCCAGCAATCTGGGAGTTGAAGTCCACACATCATAAATTTGTCAAGGTTGGGGAACACTGATCTAAGGGTTAACTTTTATCAGTGTTTATTTGCCACTTTGCTCAGTCGGTCTATCTATCTATCTATCTATCTATCTATCTGTCTGTCTGTCTGTCTGTCTGTCTGTCTGCCTGCCTGCCTGCCTGCCTGCCTGCCTGCCTGCCTGCCTGCCTGCCTACTTACCTACCTACCTACTTACCTATCTATCTATCTATCTATCTATCTATCTTGTCAGAAATGGGGCCAGTTTTATCTCCATGGAAATGATGTACCATCATGGAAAAGGCACTTCTTGGTCACATTAAGTGCACCTTTTTGATGTAAAGGACCAGTAACATACTTTGCCTCCTATCCTGGGAAATCCGGTAGATGTATCTGGGGGAAAATGTTCCTTCACATAATCTGGCCACCATTCCTTAAATCTATTATTATATTTTGAGGGAAGATGAGAGAAATGATTGTTGGATTCCCAGGCTTAATAAAGTCAGTTAATTTGCCTAGTATATGTATATATGTGTACAAGGCATATAAATATATACATACAAATATATGTATACTAGGCATACAAATATATGTATGCCTAGTTTTAACCTTAAATAACACCAGTGTATTGTGCAAATCAGGACTACAGTATCTGTTTAAATTCTGATACAACTATTATGCAAAGAAATCAAAACATAGATAGATTTAATAACAAAATATTTTTAAGTTTATCCTTTTGCCATTCTGAAAAAGGTTGATTTTTTAAATTTGATTTTGTTTATTTTAATAAAAATAATTAACAACCTAGATTGGCTGTGTGATCAATTGGAACAATTGTTACTAAATGAATTAGAACTCCTTATGTTTTTTTTTTTCTTCCTACAGTTATAGTACTAAGAATTTATATGTTTTTCATATAGGAATGAGAATTACTACAAAACATGCATCTCCCAAAGAAACTAAACAAAACTTAACAGGTCAATTTGAAATGCTTTGGTGTAGTATAATGCTCTTATTATTGCTTTCACAGAGATCTTAATAGTGCCTTAATGTTTTATGCTTTTCATTACAGTGAGTCGGATTCAAAGTACCAAGTATTAGCTCAGTTAAAATAAAAAGGGGGGAAAGAGGTAGTAGGTATTATACACCAGTCTTTATTTGAGGTTATTTGTTAAAGGGGGGGAAGTGCTTATATAGAAAAAAATATTTTTCTGTTGTGGAGACTAAGGAGGGATAAAACAGGTGGGAGTTTAATTTTGTTTGGTGCCTTTTCCCATTGATTTTAAATCAGAATCATCCTTTATAGAGCTCATGATTGGCCATATTTCTAGTCTGCTAATTACACTCTAGTTGTCCTTGATGAGCTGAGATCCTGCATAATCAAATTCCAGTTTAAGGAAACAGAAAAGTAGACCTCCCGTGGCCCAATCATGAAGATTATGAGGGTTTATCAAGAAAGGGGATCAGGGTCTCATAATTTATTGGGGATCTTATGAAGATTAACAGTGCCATAGTAGATATTTCTTTTACAATCAAGAGAATTGTAGCTACTTTATTACAGTATCTTACCTTAGGCTCACATCTGTGCCAAGTATACTGTACCTAACCTACCTTGTTGGCCAAGCAAACACATGGGATTTGGGAGATCCAAAATGAAAAGGTCTTCTTTCTTGATAGAAGGGAGGTAGACCTCACCTCTGCATGCAGTCCATTCATTTCTATATTTTTTTCATCATCATCTCTCAATCATTTGAAACATACTTGTCTTTCTTTAATCATCCTTATGATGAATATATCTCATATATGTCAGAGCCACCTTGGATGGTTACATCAATGTATTGCTCACATTCATCTTTCATTTCATGTTACTGGTGTTTTAGTGTGTCTGCTTTTTGTCAGTTCTAAAGTTCACAAAGATAAATGCCTCTCCTTCTGAATTCTGAGGTGCACATGTTTAGCATATAGCCAGGCACTTGGTGCTAGTTCTTTCCTGTTAATTACCTCATCTGTTGCAAGTGATTCCTTTGTTCCTTGCTTTAGCTTTAAAATTCAAAGCCTTCTCTCTTCCTTTGTGGCTTACTAGCCCTAAATAGAAAAAATAACAAAAGGAGTACAGTACATACAGAAACAGACACATCTTTTAATATCGATACAGAGCACGAGGAATAAAGTATTACATAAAAGCTATCATAAAAAGATAAAATGATATACTTCTCATTTTATTAAGGACATGCCAGAGGCAGATATGGTAAGGTAGAATTGGACAAGCCAGAAAGTCAAATCTGAGCAGGGAAAAGTCTTTTGAGATAGATAATTTTGAGATATATAATCATGGAGAAATATTATAATCCTGCATTGGAGAAGTATGTTGTCCATTAGAATAGAATTCTTTATTAGCCAAGTGTGATTGGACACACCAGGGAATTGTCTCCGATGTATAAGCTTTCAGACTACATACAAGCAATAACAAATCATCATCATGGTCGTCATAAAAATACATTCATCATGAATCATAAGATACAACACTTTACACAGTCTTATTTCATTACTCTTCCCTTCTTAGCCCAGCAAACCTGGAGCCTGTGAATAATGAAGTCTAGCTAATTTCTTCATAGGAAATCTATTTTGGAGAAAAATCCCCAATAAGAGAAGCTAGAGAGATATCTTACAGCCAAACAGATAACCAGGAAGATGATCATGTTTTAGCTGTATAAATCTAAGGTCTCTTTCAGCAAAAATCACTAATTATTTAGAATTATTTAGGACTATGGAAATAATGTAGATAAATGTTGGTTTTAGAGTATTTAATGTATTTTTAAATGTGTAACTATACTAATGAAAGTCATTCTTTTTTCTATTTTTCCTTCTTTTTCTATCTTAATTTTTTAGTTCTCTGACCTTTTTTCCCAAATCTTTTTTCTCTTATTTGTCTTTTAACTTTGTATTTAAAAAAAATAAATGTGTGTGTGTATGTATCTGTGTAAAGAGAATGTGGGTTGCATCAAGGAAGTGCTGTTGTAGTATGTTAATGTTATTTTTGATGTCCAATATCTGGGCAATATCATTTGAATTGCAGATGAAGGCAGGTGCTGCCACAGAGAAGGGGTAATTTTAGGGTCTACCAACAATGGCTTTGTTTAATCGCAGCCATGACAAATGAATTACAAAGTTCATATTTATAATTCATAAAAGCTTATGCCTTTTAATAGAAAATGTTAGTCTGAAAAGGTACTATTAAACGTCTTTTGATTTTGGGGTTTCATAGACTAACATGGCTCCCCCCCTTATACAATGTCTAGAGCAGTGATAATGAACCTATGACATGTGTTTCAAAGCCGACACACCACAAAATGTTTGGTGACTTGGCAGCATTCACTAACACCCAAAAACAACTAGTCTTGAAAGCATGCTCCTTTTCTGAATGATCTTTGGAGGCTATGGAGACTATGCAAGAATAGGATATGTTCTCACATGAGCTCTGGATCCTCTGCGAGTTGCACAAGAGGGTCATGTTCTTGTGTGGCCTTCAAACCCTCTAAACCAGTGATGGCTAACCTTTTCCGGATTGAGTGCTCAAAGCTTGCATGCGCCTGAACCCCCAAAATACAAAGTGTGTGTCCCCCCCATGCATAGAATAGAATAGAATAGAATTCTTTATTGGCCAACACAAGGAATTTGTCTTTGGTGCATGTGCTCTCAGTGTACATAAAAATACAAGATAAATTTGTCAAGAATGATAAGGTGCAACACGTAATGATGATACTAGTCAAATGTGTTAATATACATCTTACATGTGCTGTATAATAATAGCAGTCTTACTATCTTTACTATCTTCCTTTATTATCTTTACTATCTTCAATACAGCCATGTTAGTTCTTGATAATAAGAATTGGTATTGACAAGAATCTTTGCCCCTTCTGATTTTTTTTAGGGGGGGGTTGTAGAAAACAAGATATGTTATCAAAGAATTCAGATAAATGAAGGATGGTTAGGAAAGGAAGATACTTTTTTTGGGGGTGGGGGTATCAGATCTTAAAACTTGTGAAAGTAGTGCTAGAGTATGTCTCTTCTATATCATCTGATCATAAACATAATTAATTTTAGTGTCTTTTTTTAAAAGAAATAATTTTACACAGAGAGCCAATGTAATCTTTAAAAAAATATCCTTTTCTAATTTAACACCTCTCATAAAAGGGGGAAAAAACCAGTAAGTAGGGAAGAGGAAAACATTATGAAAATGCAGGAACCAGAACAGAAATTTCAATAGGAATGTCCGTAATGGCCAGCTAGCATGGAAACTGAAGGAAAGGGCCCAATGAAACTTATCTCACAACCAAAGGATTAAAACAGCCCTGGATCCTAATCAGAAAATTTACCTATTTAATGAAAACATTTTTCTTCTACTGATTATCTATATACTTTTGCAAATATCAAGGGGCATTGCAGTAGACAAGGTCAGCATCCTGTCCTTAGATGATCTTGGAAACAAATAACCAGGATCAAATCTAGTTAATACGTGGCTGGGAAATTGAGCTTCACTTAGAAGCTGAAAAATATGCCCCGGTGAAAAGGCAAGGGCAAATCTTTTCCTTATTGCTATCGAGGAAAAATAAAAGTTTTTTTCCCTTTCTTCTTTTTTATGTTTGATCTTTTCCCTACTCAAACTTTCTTTCCCTTCCAGACTAAACAATTCCACCATCTCCCCAGGTGAAATTATCTTTTTAGGGAAGGATAAATTGCTCCATTTTGCACGACCAGAAATGAGCTTATAGCAGAGTTTGAACTGGAGTTGATGGGCTTCCCAGGGCCGGCCATCTGCTTCTGACGAGACATATCTGAATCAGGCAGTGGAACTACATTCTAATTTAGTGCTGTTATTACTCTGCCTTTTGATCTATAGTGTTTTGGCCAGGTTTCATTTTCAACTGCATTTCGGAGCTAAGCATATGTATGCACGGCTGATTATTTGATTACTTGATCTTTTTCAGTGGTGGGAGGAGGGCTCTAGAGAATTGGGCCAGGATAGCAAAGAATCTAATGTTCTGTGCCAGATGAGGCTAACAGTGAGGGAAGAGAGATTAAGGGATACTGAGGCTTGTAGGCAGGGCAAAAAAAATGTTTAGTATTAAACAAGCCTTGCAGGTCACTGAGATCTGAGGACTGCAATTGAAAATTCTACATTAGTTGTATATCATTCCAAGGACAAGAAAGATATTAGTCTTCCTTTCAAAGTATTAAGCCAAGGGCTGAGAGAGGCAGCCAGTATCCTTTGGAGATGGTGAACCTGTCACTGATTAAGTCCATGGAGAGTTGCTCTTATCTTTATGATCAAATTACCTCAAACCATTGATCTCCTCTGTCTTGTGTGTTTCCAGTGCCCTCCTCACTTGTCTTCTCTTACAAGGAAATACTTCAGAACAATTTATTGCTAGCTGCAATTTTTCTTCTTGTTGTCTAGATCAGTAGCAATTTCCTCTTCTTGTCTAACATCCTTTGCAAAACTAGCCTTGCCAATTTTCTCATCCCTCCCCCAGTCTATTATGGGCTGTGAACCCAAATGAATTTTGTGAAGCAGGCAAGATGAAAATACAGCCTGAGCATCTCGGTTGTTAGAACAATATAATTTAGAACTGAACTTATTGAAGAAGGAGTATATTTGTTCTGCTTTCTTTTATATGTCGGTTTAGGTTTAGTAATCACAGTAATGCAGCCATTGACAGTTTTTTTTCCTTGGAGTTCCAGGAATGAGCAAACTTTAAACGTATGAATGTTATGTTGTTTGCTTGGCTTTTTACTAGGATTTGCAAATGGGAACCAGTAATCAGAGAAGACAGAAATTCATTTTTGTTTATGGCAGCCTTTTTTTAGGGCACTGAAATAATTCAAGAGGAGAAGGAATTATCCTGTTGTGGATTAATGGGATCAGGGTAAATCCGAAGAAGCAAATTAATTGTTTCCTCCAATACAAAAAACTCTCAAGAAAATCCAACTTTTGAAGATAGTATTTGTTTTACAGAAAAATTCTTGATTTCTCTCCAATGCAAAAGTTTGTTCTTTTGTATTGTTTCGATAATTCCAAAGTGTGCCTCCCTTAGTAGATGTTGAAGTGGGCTTTCCATTTCCAGTGTCGAGGCTGCAATTTCTTCCAAAGCATCAAACAGATATTGCATTATTGTGGGTAACAACAACCTATGAATTGCTAAATCTAATTTCTGTGTTTTACAGAGAAAATGGGATGTCCTACTCATCCTGGACATACTGGCATGCATCCAACATGTATCCCTGATGAATTTTTCTAATTTCATAAGGAATACATCAAAAAAGTCTCACCATTGCCCCACAGTTTAAAAACATACAGATATTATTGAATTTGAGTTGGAAAAACAGACATCCAATTTCTGAATCCATTTGGTCCCGTTTTCCTATTCCTTTTTGACCAATTTTGCTTCAATTAAATCCTCCCAAAGACAACCTATAGGATATTACAATATATAGGCAGCCGTGGAGATATCAAAATAATGAAAAAAATCTGTAACTAACAATAGCCATAACATCCAGCATCTGTGACAGAGTTCAGACACATTGCTAACAGAAGTTTGAAATGAAGATTCAAACATGGTGGCATCAAAGAACAACCTCTTATTTGGAAGGACACATTTTCTGAAACGTTGCACCTCTTATTGCAAATTTTTGTTATGCCTCCTGCTCTCTGTGGCAAAATGGCAACTTACCTGGTCATGTTTATCAGGAGGAGAAGGAACAGTTTATTTATTTATTTTATTTATTTATTTTCATCAAACATATATTAGAAAACAGATACAAATATAGACAAGATTATGAATACATGAGATAGATTTGGATAAAAGGGAACAATAGGACAGGGACGGTAGGCACGCTTGTGCGCTTATGCAAGCCCCTTAAAGACCTCTTGGCAATGGGGGTGACGTCTATAGTAGATGGTCTAAGGTTAAAATTTTGGGGGTTTGGGGAAGAAACCACAGAGTCAGGTAGGGCATTCCTGGCATTGACAACTCTGTTACTGAAGTCGTATTTTCTGCAATCAAGTTTGGAGCAGTTTACCATGAGTTCTAGTCCGATCCCCTGCTCAAGCTGGAAACCCTATACTATTTCAGACAAATGGCTGCCCAGTGATGAAACATCCACCAAACACTTGGGCCGTTTTTTACCCTCCGGAGACTTCAGGGAAGATCAAGGCCAAAAATCAGCTGGCACTGTTCCACTCGTTAATTGTCCTCACTATTAGGAAGGTTCTCCTAAATTCCAGGTTGCTTCTCTCCTTGGTTAGTTTCCATCTGTTGTTTCTTGTCTTGACATCTGGTGCTTTGAAAAATAAGTTAACACCCTCTTTTTTTTGTAGCAGCCCCTCAAATATTGGAACACTGCTATCATGTCGCCCCTAATTCTTCTTTTCTTTAGAGTAACCAAACCTGCAACTGTTCTTCATATGTTTTAGTCTCCAGGCCTTTAATCATCTTAGTTACTCTTCTTTGCACTTTTTCCAAAATCTCAACATCTTTTTTTGTATTGTGGTGACCAAAATTGGATGCAGTATTCCAGATGGTGACTTTACTAAGGCTGTATAAAGCAGTACTAATACTTCACGTGATTTTGATTGTATGCCTCTGTTTATACAGCCAAGGATTGTATTTGCTTTTTTGGCTGCCGCCACACACAGCTAACTCATGTTTAAGTGATTGTTCACTAGGACTCCAAGGTCCCTCTCACAGTTACTGTTTTGAACCAGGTTTTTCCCAGTTATAATTATAGGGTTGGTGATAGGAGATTCAATTCTCAAGGGAACAGAACCAGCCATCTGTAGACCAGGAACTCAATCCAGAGAGGTACACTGTCTCCCTGGAGCAAAAATCAAAGATGTGGCTGAGAACCTAACCAAAATAATAAAACCCACAGATTACTACCCTTTTCTACTACTACATGTAGGGACGAATGACACGAAAAAGGACTTGAAAACAATATTGAGTGATTACAACCTGCTAGGCAAGACATTCAAGGACTTAGGTGCACAAGTAGTTTTTTCATCTTACTGCCAATGAAAGGACAACAAAGAGAACAAAGGATTCTAGAAGTGAACCACTGGCTAAAGGGTTGGTGTTGCCAAAATACCTTTGGATTCCTGGACAATGGTCTGTCCTGCCTCCAAGATGGGCTTTTGGCAAGGGATAGGTTAGGACCTCACAAAGACTGGGAAGAATGCTTTTGGAAAATGACTGGTTCAACTTATCAGGAGGGAGACCAGTCTTTAGGATCTCCTGGACCTAATTTCAAGCAAAAAACCCTAGAAAACAAGGCAAATAATGAAGTAAGGAGAGATGGGAAGGAAGATAAACTCAAACACCAAATAGGAGACAAAGGAAGCATACCCAGAGTCAGGCGTAAAGATCTCAAGTGCCTATACACAAATGCACAAAGTCTGGGGAACAAACAGGGTGAACTTGAACTATTAATACACAAAGGTAGCTACAACATAGTTGGAATAACAGAAACTTGGTGGGATGAAATCCATGACTGGAACATGCTGACAGAAGAATACAAACCCTTCAAAAAAAACACAGACCCCATAAAAGAGGAGGTGGAGTTGCACTGTATGTAAAGGACCACTATATTGCTACAGAAATGTACGAAACCAAAGGTGAAAACCTCCTAGAATGCATATGGGTCAACATAAAAAAGAATGACATAGCCATAGGTGTATACTATAGGCCAGTGATGGCTAACCTTTTTCTTCTTGCAGGCCAAAAATGGCTAGGGAAGTGTCCTGAAGCCTCTGGGGGGTAAAAAACGGCCCAACGGGCAAACCGGAAGTAAGTTCGATTTGCCCATTGGACTGTTTCTTACCCTCCGGAGGCTTCAGGGAAATGTCCTGAAGCCTCCAGAGGGTGAAAAACGGCCAAAAATCAAGGCCAAAAATCAGCTGGAGCTGACAGGGCAGCGTCTTGTGTGTCCTCAGAAATGGCTCCGCGTGCCATCTGTGGCATGCGTGCCATAGGTTCGCCATCACTGCTATAGGCCATCCAACCAAGCAGAAAACATAGATTTTTGCCAACCAACTAGCAAACATATGTAGGAAACACTACAATAGTAATGTGGTACTTCAATAACCCTGACATCAATTGGAAGACTAATTCTGCACCAAGTGAGAAATCGAATAGATTCCTAACCAACCTAGCTGACAACTTTGTTGTCCAAAAGGTCGAGGAGGGAACTAGAGGGACAGCCATACTGGACTTAATACTTACAAACAGAGAAGAACTGATAGAGGGAGTTGAAACTGC
>JANHFT010002778.1:98700-110523 GCA_032467955.1 Pseudoxenodon macrops | reverse complement strand
GATAGATAGATAGGCAGGCAGGCAGGCAGGCAGGCAGGCAGGCAGGCAGGCAGGCAGGCAGGCAGGCAGGCAGGCAGACAGGCAGACAGACAGACAGACAGACAGACAGACAGATGGAACTACAGTGTGTCTGGGTCTGCAGGCATTGTTTATCCTATTATCCTATTTATCCTATAATACTATTCAATTTTCTCTCTAATAATCTGCTGTTCCTTAGGTTTCCTACAGATATTGTCATCCTGAAAGGGCAATCCATATAAAAACATCCTGAGAATGAGGCAGGAAAACAGAAGCTTCTTTCATGAGGGAAAAAGGTTTTGGGAATCTTGATGACAGATCAACAGTGTTATGTTTATGCAATCAATTAGATGACATCATGGATCTTGCTAGAAAAATACTAGGTTAAAACTATATGTCTCTTATAAAATATCATGGATATGCCTGGATAGAAAGTAGATAAGAGGAATATGATGGCCATTGTCCCATCTGAAACTATATGTAAAGCTTACATGTTTTCCAAAATACAAACTCTATGTAGACTTGGCAAGCAATCATATCCCTGCATATTATGAGGGATGGAAACAAGTGAGTCTTCAGATGTTCTTGAAGAGCAATTTCAGCAGCCCTCATAATTGGCTATGATGAAAATGTAGTTCAGCAACTACTACAGGATCAGAGTGTCTCTATCGTGCCTTATTTGATATTTGAACAGTTTTTATTATTGTAGCTTGTCAATATTCCATACTCAGAGAAATTCTTTTCACACAGGTTTGATTGTAATGAGCCTCTGGGAAGGTTGTACATCAG
This sequence comes from Pseudoxenodon macrops, assembly GCA_032467955.1. Lineage (NCBI taxonomy): Eukaryota > Metazoa > Chordata > Lepidosauria > Squamata > Pseudoxenodontidae > Pseudoxenodon > Pseudoxenodon macrops. The sequence goes on along the minus strand of JANHFT010002778.1, from coordinate 109,716 downwards.
TAACCTCACTTCAAAATATTTGATAATTTTCTCAAGAACTGCAGAGCTCTCCAAAGCATAGGTTAACAACTGTAGCCTTGAGGTGGGTTGTGGTAAATTCAATATGCCATATGTCTTTTCTTTTTTTAGAGACTCTGTTGCTATTTGAGCATTGGGGGACTACATCTCCCACTGTGTTTTTTTATCATTGTTCATGACATCTCAGCTGATCTGAAGCTTATACCTTCAACCAATCTCCTGATCTGAATCTCAAGACTCTAAAATTTACTTTAGATGCATTGGTTTTAGGAAAAGTTGAAAGATTCAGTGTTTCAGTCTGAAATTCTGTAGCAGATTTTATGGCATTATTGAATGTTCTTGTAGGAATGGTGTGGTTCCTAATGGTGAAGATGCTTGCCTCCCACTTGGAAAGTTGAGAATACAATCCTATGTAGCAGGAGATTTTAAATGCAATTTAAAAAAAATAAATCTTTTGTGAACTCCACATAGGCACCAAGAAACAGTCAGCTCCATCCAATTGCCCTGTTCCTACCCTAAATAGGGACTACAGTTGCAAAAAAATTAAATCATCTTACAGAGTAAATGCACAGTGTAACTCCAAATTGTACCCCAAGTTGTCTCAAGAGAGCTTTTTCAAAAGGTAACTGGACTGTTGTTTTTTCGGAAGCAGCTTTATGATGAGACGCGAAACATTTTCCTCAAAGAAAAAAGAGTCCAGTTGTCTTTTGAAAAATCACCTTTGAGACAACTATGTCCTGGATGGCAGAGAATCTCCACAGACAGCTATTCCAAAGTGTTTAAAGAGCCCCTGGGGCTCTTGGGGCTGCTATAAACAGGTTATATCAATGATGGCTAACCTTTTTCTGCTTGGGTGCCAAAAGGGCACCCACGTGACCACACCTTTAATGCAATGCCCTCCTCACTGCCCCCCTCCACGGCGCATGTGCACAGGACTCATAGAAGCCTCCAAACTTCCGGTTGGCCTGTTGGGTCGTTGTTCGTTCTCTCTAGGCTTCAGGAAAACTTCCTGAAGCCTGAGGAGGGCAAAAACAGCCTCCCCCAACCCTCCGGAAGACTGAAAGTCAGCTGGACACCGTGTGCATCCGCACTGGAGCTGACATAGGGCAACACCTCGCATGCCTTCAGATATGGCTCCACGTGCCACCTGTGGCACTCATGCCATAGGTTCACCATCACGGGCTTATATTGTTCTTTTCATTGTTATTATTACTTGTGCACTCAGCCTATATTTGTTTACTCAAAATTAAGCTTCATTATAGAAGGGAGCTTCTTATTATGTAACTCACCCTTTCTCAGTTGGAATATTTTCTTACTGTGTGGAATTCTGGTCATGTAGACAGCAACATTCTGGGAGTTAATTCACATCCAGAGGGGAGCCAGGTGTAACTTTTGCATTGCCCTGGAATGTCCAGTATAGTATTGGAATATAGGGGAAGGAAATTATCCCCTAATAGTACATTTCCAGTTCTCCACATTCTTTAACTTTGCACCCTTTTCCTGGATCTCGGATAATTACTTTCTATTTTTCTTTTTAAAATGAATTCAGTGGAGGTAGAACTCAAATCTAGGACAGCACCTGCCTGCTTACTCTGGGGTATTGCCCCACTCCATCACTAAACTTCAAAGCAAAAAGCAATAATGAGAACATAAATGGAACTAGAGAAATGTCATCACAGAGAAAGGCAATTGCATCACTTTATCCCTTTGAGACCACACAATGCCAACAACAACAACAACAAAATGCTTTGTGTTAATCTCACAGCCTCATTCAGATTCATTAGGATAATTATCATCCGCTCTGGAGCATTCATGCTTATTTGGGTTCATAGAGACCCTGGCAGATTTGCCTTAATTGGAATGCTTTTTGCAACCACTACAAACTTTAAGTGGAATGTCAGAGAAGAAAACACAACAGGTTTTGAATGGTAAGTGCCTTGTATCTCTTGCTGCAAAAGCCTTTGGGATTTTTAAGTTGTCACTTAGCTTGATTTTTGCCTACATTACACTGCCATCTACCTACAATACATTTGTAAGAGTGGCTTCAGAAATGTGAGCTGGATTGGTACAAAGACACATTTGGGCCAATGAATTATCTTGCCATTGTTTCACTAAGGCCAATTTTGACACAAGCCAATTTTCATCAGCAAACTTGGAATGCGGAGTTAATAAAAGGATTGCAGTTGGAAAGCTTTTTTCTTTTCTCTCCATTTAAATATCATTCCAAGAATGTTAATGGCTTTCAATGAACTGTCAGCTGGGTTCTGCCACTCACTTATTTGTCTCCTCTTAGAATGCATTTGTTACCTTTGCAAATGAGGAATGTGATTCCAAAGCATAAATGCCAGTAGTACAATTGGTCTTACTATGGCAGTTCTGTTCCCAACATCACAGACTAAGCTGCCATAACAGTGAAAAGAAATGTGAGTTCCCAAAAGGAGGAGAAATACATCAAACAGAGTTAATTAAATTAAGCAGAATTAAATTATTAAAATTAAACTAAATTAAATTAAACAGCTCTTTTTGGCACATTAGAGTTGGGGGAAGGAGCTACTGTACAATGTTCCTTCTGTAATAAGAACATAAGTAATACCCTTCTAGATCAAACCATTGGCCCATGTAGGTCAGCAGTCTGCCAACAAAGAAGTCCACTACTCTTCCAGCAGATACCAACAGAGCTAATCACCATGAAAGAAGCCAATAGTCATTGATCCTTATGACTTCCAAGCCGGTAGATGGCACCACATCTTCTGTTAAGGTTCCCTTCACTCTAGCTACTTATGAAATATAAATAATTAAGATTAAAGAATAAACAAAAAAGCAAGTGCAAATAATAATACTAAATAGGATTATGTGGAGGACTTCATAGGGAGTTCTGTTTAGATGGCAGCCATGGCAATAGGGAGCACCTGATTCCAAGGTACCACAAGATGGCACTACTTTACTGATAGTAAATAGAGTAAGCCAACCCCATCAGATCTAAGCAGATGGATAAAAACAAAGATGCCCCATGTTCTCTTTTCTTTCCTAGGCTTTTGGAATTTCTGTCTAGTCTCTGGTTGCAAAATTTTCATCATCACCACCATCATCAGATAATAGTATAATCATGCATGAAGATGGAACAGTTGAAGACTGTTGATGCCTGCAATCTGGAAAAATAATCTAAGTCCTTTTATTGAAATACACCTTGCCTATTACCTGAGCTTTCTAACTATCAAAACTGAAATGTAAACTTTAAATATTCTGAATGCAACCATGTTCCACCATTATGACCTGAAGAACCTGACACTACAATGCAAGTATGACTTGTCAACATGAATAAGGTAGATATTTCTTTGATCTGTCTCCCATCTGGATTATCTTCTCTCCTGTTTTGCAGCTGCATTTTATAAAGCAGTGCATCTCTGTGATCCATAAGATCAAGATCTGGCTATCATTGAAGAAGAATTTAACTGATACAAAAACAAATGGCATTATTATAGTCGCCTCACTTGGAATAGCAATTTTGAAAGAAAATAAAGGAATCAAAACAACTAGTCTGATTATGTGTCTGGAAAATTCCATTCAAATTTAAAGAAACTTTATAAGCAGATGCAAAGCATACCTTTCAGGGACTGCACAAAGAAAGTTATTAACAATGCCACTTCTGATTGGCTATTGCAAAATTGAACAATTAATAGTTAATATTCTCTTTGCCAAATGCAGTCATGGATTGCCAATCTTAATTTCAAGCCCAGATGATTTTAGTACCATAACAGAGAATGTAATGCATTTAATTTGTTTATATTTTAACTGCTCAATGTTTTCCTTACCAGATTAGTAGAAATTATTTTTGCATGATGTCTGTTGGCAGTAATGTTTGTAAAGTTCTTTTTCACATTTGTCTTGGCTAGGAAGCATTTATCACCACACAGTGCACATCAATCGACTGCTAGAAGAGATGTTTATTTTATGTGATAATGGTACAAACTGCTCAAGTGATCTGTTGCTTGACCAACATCCTTTTGGACCTCTTTCCACTAAATTCAACATGATCTTTAATCAATCTTGAAGTTGGATAGCAAGAATTTCTCATTTTCTTACTCCTCCATTTCCTGGAGCTCAGCTGTGGTTCCAACTGAGATTAGGCCATTGCACAGGGCATTTTCTAAAGAAACACGATGATTACTTTTAAACAGTTTGTGACTATTTCCTTTAAATCTATTATCTAAATCTCTGAAAGGGTGGTGAATTGAAAGTGACGGAGACAAATTTTTTTATTCTCTTCCAATTGATGGGGAAAAATAACCCCAATTTAATATTACATTTTACTTGCTTGCTTGCTTGCTTGCTTGCTTGCTTGCTTGCTTGCTTGCTTGCTTGCTTACTTACTTCACTTCTACATCTTACCTAAGAGAGTCTAGGAGGTTTACAAATAAAAACCATAAAAAGAGACATAGTTAAAAATATTTAAAATGTTAAGAATTATAAAAATTAAAAAAGGAAGAGGGAGCGTCCTTAAATTACCAAACACCTTGAGGCTTGCAGTTGGCAAAGCCAGATCTTGATGCTCTTCCAGGAGGCCAGAAGAGTAGAGGCTTGACCCACTTCTGAGGACCAGTTTTCCATAGGGTGCAGAGCATTCAGAAAAGGGTCTATTCCTAGACCCTACCAGTCAAAAACCTTTAAACAACAGAATTTGCAACATAATTCCTGGGCTTGAACAGGAAGGATGGGTAGATGAAATAGGGACAAGACAGATAACCTGGATCCATGTCATAAAAAGCTTTAAAGATAATAACCAACACCTTGAATTGGACTCAGAATCAAACTGGCACCCAATGAAGTTCATGTAGTAGTGGTGTTTCACACATAGCCCTGGGGCACTCAATACTTTTTGTTCTGCATCTTCCAAATATTCTTCGAGTGTAGCCCTGTGGAGAGTGTATTGCAGTAGTACGTAAGGGAAATGTCCAGTTTATGATTTATGCAAAGTATGGCTCTCAATTCAGGAAGGAGTGCAACTGATGGACAACACAAAGTGGAACAAAGGCCCTCCTAGCAACAATTGTCATGAATCCAGAAGGATATCCCCAAAATTACATAGGAGGAAGGATGTGAACCAACATAAAACCATGCCTCCCAGATAAAACCATGCCTCCCACCCCATTTCCCAAAGCCAACCCAAAAAGATTCCATGGTTGATGGTATTGAAGGCTACCAATAGGTCAAGAAAAGCCAGGATTGATGGAAAGATTGATTCTACAGGGCATTTTCTAACAAAAGGCAATAGCTACCTTTAAACATGTTTAAACTAGCCAGTAAAGTGATGCCCAACCCACTTATCCCCTCTTTTCAATTTTCAGTCAAGTAAGAAGATCCCCAATTATCTACATATTCACTGATGCCCACACCCTCCTTCACACTCAGCCCTTCACTTGTCCCTGCTTACTATTTGTCACTCCTTCATTATTCAACCTCCAAAGGAGGCATCACCTGTTTGGCTGCTGCCTGCTTCATCATGTTCAGGTTGTCCTGGTGTGACACCCTACTTGTGTACCATCTGGCTGTTCCATACGATTGACACTCTGCTCACACATCCATGGCAGGCCCCTGAAAATTCAGGAAGCTGAGCAAGTTGGGGAGGTGGGCAAGTTAAAAAGAAGAGGGAACCTCCAGATGAGGGCATGCTGAACCTAGGGAGTCCCCATAACAAACAACTCAATAGCTACACAACAAACAACTCAATGGGAGCCATGCATCTGTTCCCATCGGCTTCCAATAAAATATTCTCAAAAACACACTCCACTTAATTGGGCAAAGAAAGGGGAAGACAGATTGATTAAGTGGATGCAAGTAGCATGTGAGACAGATTGCAAATACCTAATCAATTAACAGTTATAATGTGTTAAGAATCCATTGTGTTTGTGTTTGCTGAAACCTTTAGAGATAGCCTGATGTAAGTAAGCTTATCTATTTCTTGTACAAACATCAAGTTAAAAAAATGTATTTGGCACAGCAGATCCTTAAAAATTATCTGCCTGTACATTCCAATTTTTTGAGGGAGATGGGCAGTTAAGAAATATGAAATATAAATAAAATATAAACAAATGTTTCTTTCAATAAAGCCAACGTCTTATGAAGCTTATTCTAAGCCAAATATAAAATTAGAAGTTATGGGTATGTTCAAATAGCAGAATGGAGAGACTTTTTGAAGGGATGGAGTTGCAGGCAGGCAAGAAGGAAAAAAGATTTACAGAAAGAGATTCAGGATAAGAGACATATGAGGGGTTGAAGAAATAGGGACGATTAAATATATGAGACAAATAGAGAGAGAGAAATCATAAAAAATAGTGTATGTCCCCATTCTTTCATCCTCTCTGGTATCCACATTCATTCAAGTGTAAATTTAAAATAGATTTTCAGCATGAAACCTCAATGAAGTTTGATTGAAAAAACTATGAGGAAAAGGAGGCATGTGCATACACACACAAGTGCAAAAAGCAGAGCGATGTAGCAATATTCTTTCTTTCTTCTGTACCTATCTGTTCAAACCAAGGGTGGGAGAAGCAGAGAATGAAAAGACAAGGAAAGGCCAGGCAAAATGAAACCTATTTAGATGTGCACATTTGCCTTGCCTTATGTTTCCACTTTGGATGCTGCTACTATCCTGCCACTCAGCTCTTTCCATTACCAAGGCATTCCCCTTTCACTACAGTCAGAGCAGAAACAAGCTGATTTGTGCCCAGGAAAAGTGTTGCCTTTTTTTTCCTTTCCAAGAATAGAAATTAACCAGAGTAGCAGTTGATGGCAATAGGAGATCCAGAATAGATTCTGTGTGCATGTGTTTTATTTTTCAATATCTCACTCACTGCCATTGCCAGCCCACCAAATGATGTTGGTTCAAAATTTACAAGCTATTGGGTGAACAATTGTGATGCAAGCCATTTGAACATATATGTAGTAATGGTGTATCCAAGAGTGGGATGGGAATTATGTTGCATTGTTCTGTTCACCATTTTGCTAATTTTGTTGTTCTGCACCTCCAAAACCACTGAAGCAGTTTCAAAAGTCAGAACATTCAGAAATGTTGCAATTATTATATAAGCCAGTTTTTCCAATCTGGTAATGTCCATTCTGAGTTCCCTAGCTCACTATAATGTACAAATCAGCAAAAAAGAAAATTAGTAAAGATAAAATATAAAAAAATCCCCTGAGCTGAGTTCAAGCCCTCAGTGACTACATGGATTTATTTTTACAATTTTATTTGTCACATCCGGAAGTGGCTTGCCACTGTGCTTTCTTAGATAGCTTTTAGACTTTCCTGTTTACTGTACAGTTCTGGGTTTATTTATGATTTCTCTCCCAAATGGTAATCATTTCCAATCTTGCTTAGATTTTCTTTTTAAGATCAACCAACGTTGGTGCAGTAAAAAGAAAGAAAAAAAAGAAATAGTGCAAAAGTCTATTCTTAACCTTGGTGGGAATCAAGTTGTAGTGTTGTCAAGAAAGGCTCTGTTCCACCTCCATGGTATGTTTGCTTATTATTTTTTTAGCTATCAAAAGAACCCAATTTTGTTAGAAGAGATACACTCTGGTTCTTCCATGCACTAATAAATTGCTAAGTATGTAATGAAAGCTGGTTATAAAAGGCTCATAAAGAGAACAGTGGAATGACAACCAATTAGTTAATATAGGTGGGGGAGAGAAAATTTGAGTGGATTTAAAGCGAAAAAACAACTTCATGGAGAAAGGTAGGCTGGAGCCTTATCTGCCATTACTGCTGCTCGGGGATCCAAGCAATTGAAAGAGCATCAAGTTACTAATTTCTTTCTCCTTGTTCAGCCATCTTTTCATAACATCATAATGCTGTTGCTTATCTAATCTGCACAGTTTATAATGAATGATATGAACTGCACCTAGTTTTCAGCTTGCTCATTGCCTGATCATATCTTGGAATCTGCCTCATTACTACAGGCACTACCATCAGCTAGGTCATTCCCCAATGAACAAGGCAAGACTTGAGTGGATCAGCTTGTTTAGAAGAACCTTAGACCTCATGTCACTATTAGCCGTGCAGCACTTTCCCTATATCAGTTGATTTCAAAGATTCAATCAGGGTAGTTTATGCTTTCCTAGCAGATACCACTCACCATAAATCACAATGTAGCTATCAGTAGACCACTTTCTGCTAACCTAATCAGAGGCTACAGCTTGATGATAGATATATTTGTCTGATGTGTACAGTCTATCCAAATCAAAGTGTCCTCAGTACTATCTTCAAATTCATCGCTTCATTTGGGATTATTGAACTGCTTTCTATTTGCAGTAGTAACGGTATGGCTATATTTCTTACTTATTCTTGTTGAAACTATTTCAAAAATTAATGTTGGCTAGTTTATAGCACTGGATAGAAGTTAGAGCAAAAGGGACAGTTCACATAGCAACTGAATGTTCCTCCCAGGGAGCAAATCATACAGGGTGTTTTTCAGGGACAGCAATATTTGTCTTATTTCAAAATGAAATGCATACTTTTTTGAGAAATTTCCATTCCCACCCCAACTAATTTTGAGAAAGCAGGACTGAGAAAGAGCCTTTCAAAGAGTAAAGATGAATAATAATTCTGTGTCAGTATTAAGTAGAAATGACTGAATTTTCTCAGATGATATTTTCTCTCTTTCTCAACCCTTTTCCCCCTGGAAACTAAGGGCAGGTTGCACATTTTCTTCAACTATTCTCTGCTGGGCCTGGATTCATTAGGAAAGTAACTGAAAATAGAACAGTTAATGTTCTTACATAAATCTATGGTGTGATCAGATTTGGAGCATTGTTGCACTTCTGGTCCCTGTCCTTCAGAAAAGATATTCTGGTCATGACATTTTAAGAAGCCAGAAAAAATGAGAAAATTTGTTATAAACAGCTGCTTTATAAGAACTCCTTAGCTTGAAACACGTGAGACACAAAGGCCTGTAAAATCACATGTGGCTTATTTGAAATCATGTGTGGCATGAATAACATGTATATGTTTTTCTTTCACAAGCACACAATTTGAGAGGAATTGAGGCCATCCATTAAAATGAAATGCAAAGAGATTCAGAATCACTACAAGGAAATCCTTTTATATATGTAGTTTGCAGTTAAATTGACAGCAGTTGTAATAATAGCAGTCATTTTAAAAGGGACAGGATCATACTATCAAACACAAATTAGAGTGCTTGTGTTCATTGATATAATGATGGCTGTTTTCCCCACAGGCAGCACATTTTAAATACTTGGCTTGTAAGCCCCTTAGATCAATCCAGTTAGCTAAAGTATAATACAAAACCCCCATGGCATTTTTTACTTTGTTCCCTATGATGGAATGAGATGCTCTAATGCCCATTTTATGAACCCAATGCACTTTTAATCCAGGACTATTTGGGATGAACTTAAATTGCATTGCCACTACTGCCATTAATGAGGTTTTTTTCCTCTTCTCTACTGTCAATTTCTAATGGGGTGAAGAATTTGGAGAGGTCACATGCAATTAACTTTAAATGAATTTATTATTATTATTGATTATATGCCCTCAAACTGGTTTTGACTCTTTGTGACTACACAGATAAATTTTTCTCCATGGTGATCTGTCTCCAACTTGATCCAACAGCACACTTAGATCACTACTGTAATTGGGCTCATCCACTTTGGTGGTGGTCATCTTCTTCAATTTCCTTTGATCTTTTATAGCATTCGAGTCTTCTCCAGAGAGTAAGCTTTTCATATATTCTATCAAAAGTAGGATAATCTAAACCTAGTCTCATAAACCTTGAATCACAGCAATATTTATTATTAAAGATGCATTTATTTATTTATTTCAATTTATTTCGTGATTAATGAAATTCAGATCTTTCATGTCCATACTTTTATCTCTTCTTACAGTACAACAAAACTATTTTAGTGAATTAATGAATCCTTTAAAAACCTTTCAGTTCACTAATTTAGCAATCACTTTCCTAGCACATAGTTTCTAACTAATGTGTTTGCAAGAAATGCCATTCTAAGAAGTAGAGAGAATGGGGTCAAGCTGACATGCTTTCCCCCACTCCTGTCTCCATCACTTTCAACAGTCACAATAAACTAGTAGACAGTCTCCTTCAGATGCTAAAAGTCATCAGCCAGATACAATGGACTGCCACCAACCAAGCCTCTAAAAGAATTAACAGGTTTAAAGCTTGCTGCTTTGTGATAGCTAATGACAGCATGATAGTTTACACTAGAACTCATACTATATATTAAGCATTAATAAAGGCATATTTGCTAATTTTTTTCATTTACGCCCTCATCAAAAAGTCATTATCAGCATAATTTGATAATCATCTTTTTCATTTTAACTTTTCAAATAGGACTTCCTGTTAAGCAATCATGTGTTCTGCAGCTATTATTTCTAACCTCTGAAATTATACTTCATTTTAGAAAAACCAAATGTATGTAGGCAGTTAGCTGTGTTGGTGCTGATGATAGGCAGAACTTAGGAATGTGAGGCTTAGTAAAGCTGCATCCAATTCGCTTTGTAAGCCTGTTCAATGCTATGCTGGCGATTTAAGGAGATTCCATGAAATCATGTCGTTCAGTCAGAACCGCCACACTGAATCTTTAAATCATTTGATTCAAAAACACTTCAGAAAAATCAGTGGGCTTTCTGGTTTTCGGGGTTAACAATATTGCAGTGTTTCTCTCACGTATTGACAAAGCAATAGTCCAAATTGTGTGTCAGCATTCCAAATAGCATCCAAAATTAAATCAGAATCCAAGGCAAAGTATTCTTCAAAGTTTCAATTTATTAAGAGAGCCATGTTGGCATGTTTGGTGAAAATCTGAATCTGAAACTTTGCGGTTTTCACCAACAAGTTGAAAGTTCAAGATCTTGCCCCCAAACCCACAAGTTGATCACATGGTCCAATCTTCTACTGCCACGCTGGCAGCTTCACCCATCCAGTTCCGGTCAGGTGCAGAGACAAAAGATGACCTTGGCTTTCTAGA
>JANHFT010002778.1:87760-98600 GCA_032467955.1 Pseudoxenodon macrops | reverse complement strand
TCTCTCTCTATCTATCTATCTATCTATCTATCTATCTATCTATCTATCTATCTATCTCCTTAGCATTTCATCTTACACATAGAAAGTGATATGAAATGTTGCAGGAAACATTTAAGTTTACACACAATGCACTCTATCAAGACCATGTTTGCTTTTCAAGCTGCATTTATGAATCCCAAATTAGAATGAAAAAACTTCACCAATTTGAGGCAACCTGAAAACTATTTTCATCTGTTCAAAAAAATGTTGCTGCTTTATTCTAGGCAGGCTGATACATTGTTTGTTTCAATTTAGAGACTGCACAGCTCCAGATGACTCTGAGCAGCTTACATTTAAAAATCAGCTCTTAACGAGAAACATTTCATTAGTATCCAGAGAGCGAATTCTGCATAACAACAAACTTTCTTACAGGGGCTCAACTACCTATACAGGCAAAACAGTCAAGTTTTAAATGACTTTTTGAATGTCATCGGGTTGGGAACCAGACAAATATCTGAAGAATACTATTGCTGAGGACAGACGTAGCAACAGAGAAGACATGCTTCCTAGAAACCTATAAATGATATTGCTTTATTCAAAGTGTGATTCTGACTGGCCTCACCAGACAGACAGAAATAGTTGGAGTGAGGGGGTCCCTGCATAGCTGAACCCTTTGCCAGGAAGAGTTTTATATGGGATAATCAGCAAGTTAAAGCAGTTGGAAGAGGCATCACAATGTTATAACATTTTTCAAAATGCATAATACACCTCCTGATCTAGGAACTAATTCAACTGGAACACTAGATGAATGTGTGTGAAGTCTCAATTGACTGCAGCTGTCACCTGTTATTTAAGTAGGAGCTGCAACTCCAAAACTACTCAGAGATTGTGTACTTGTCTCAAGGGAAGAAATGCAAAATCTAAGATTAAACTGAGATTAAACACCCATATATACCCTGTCTTGTTAGAATTGAACCTAAACTGCCTCTCCCCAATTCCAGACCTGCACAGGATAGGAGTTCAACAACCTCATTTGTTGGCCTAAAGTTGAGCAATACTTATAATACCTGACTATGAACAAATAGATTTCATCCAGAGGTTTCATGTAAAAGTTAAACAAAGAGGCAAGAGTGTTGAGCCACAAGATGTCCCACAAATGACAGATTAATCCACACTGATTGTGACCAACCACAAAGGAGGAGGAAAATATGGTCCCCACCACAAAATTCCTGCATCCAGAAGATACATGGTTTATGCTATCAGAAGCTGCTAGAATGATAAATTAGTCCCATTTGTATATTACCAAAGCTCATTAATAAGTATGACCAATGCTATCTCTGTACCATATCATAGCCCGAAATCAGATGGAAAGAGGGTCAGATCATCTGTTTCCTCAAAGACCACTAGAATTGTTACCTGACCAACTTTTCAACAACATTTACCAAAAAGGGAAGATTGGAAACTGAATAAAAATTGTCCAGAGCCACTGGCTCTAGCAAAGACTTCCTGGGAGCAGACTACCCCTATCTCAAAGTGACTTCATGGACCTAACCATAAGTAACTGCCAAGATAGACTTAATAAGAGAGGATGAACTAATGAACAGGTGTATCAGGGTGAATCTAACAAAGAAGTGACTAAGCTCACAATCTGAACATTTGCTCCCTCATATGTCACACACTCACACTGAATAAGTCCACAAGACTGTTTCCAAGGTACCTCAATTGAATCTGTCCAATTTAAGTCAGAGTGCATCTGAATGACATTATCTGCCAAGTGGCAAGAGTATTCAATATAGCAGCTCTCTGATATTCCCATGGCTTGTCTCTCCTAGCAAGAAGCAGTCAGCCCAAATAAGTTTACCAGACAGTTTTAGGACATCTCTCCCCCCCCACCAGCATAGCCTCATTGAATCTTTACTTGATAGAAAATTTAATAACAATGCAATCTGTAGCATTCACTAGAGCTAATTTCATATTCTGCTGGACACCAAGTTGCTTGATGTCATTACAATAAAAATAGCTGAAAATAACTGTATAGGTATTAAACAGACTGACACAATTAAAAGATGATAGGTATTAAAAATAGTAGCAATAAATTCAGGTGTCAGAACTAAGTGCAATAGAAGTGTCATCAATTTGGAAAAGGTAGCCTCGTGGACTCACCTCAGAATGGGCAGCTGGAAAAAACTTTGCTTCCTATGGAGGTAATGAGAAACTTAAGTTAGGAAATTGAAGCATACCAAAATGTTTTGCTAGTCTTAAAAAAAGTTTCAACCCATTCATCTGGTGACACCACCTAATTACTAGACATGCCCTTTGCAAACCTCAAATCTCAATATAACTGAAAACAAAATTAAGTCCCTTCCAGACCAAAAAAAGGTTTTATGCCCTCTCATTATCAGCCCCAGAGTTGACGTATAATGGCATAGCTGTACTGGTAGAATGATCAAAATTAATCCTATGCAGGATTAAATTTATGATGGACTTCATTTTCCTTTATATCCAATTGTACCACAATTTTAGAATGGAAGGTAATAATGAAGTTGCAGCAAAGGAAAAAGGTCTCCCCTTGAATAAAGTGGAAGCAGAATATAGAAATCTCATGAACATACTATACATTAGAATAATCTATAACAAATGCCCCCCCTCAGATTTTTCCCATACTCTTTAGACATCTTATTTGATACAAAAGACTACTTGGTCCATAGGGTGACTAGTATCCAAGTGACTTGTTTTAAAAATCAGTAGAACTATTTAGGAGGAAGCAATTTCAGATTTGCAGTCTTAAGTGTTTGACCTGTAATAATAGAGGTCAAGCAGAAAATGGAAGGCATTATGAACAGTCTACTGTAAAGATCTTTTTACCATCAAAACACGTAGCATGAAAAATCTGTATCACTTCACATGAGGTATCTGTTCAAAAGTATTCTCTTCGAAATTAAAGAATGCCAACTGATGTACACTGTGCTATTTGTCACAATCCTATTATACTAGTTCACCGTAATAATGCAGTTATGCAGAATAATTGTCATGATTACAATTAGTAATACATTGAAATGAGTGTTGCTCCAATCATCTGAAAGGTTTAAACTGCAATTCTGCACTGAAGAGTGAATAAACAGCACTGTAGGGTTCCTTCTTTATTTATTAGTGGTACTCAGTCATTTACAAAGCAATTTTGCTCTGTCTATAGGATGATTTCCTTCTTTAATTGGACAGCTTTCCAACTCCACTCCATTTTCCTACCTGTAAACAGACTCACTCTTTGCCTATAACTACAAAGTTCAAAGGACCACACACACACACAAATGGAAAAAGCTGCTACTAGACTCCTTTTGATTTGGAGGCATCAAACTCAATTCAGCTGTTCTGGTTCACTTGGACAGTTCGTTTGGGAGAGCTAATTCTGTATTTGATTGAATTACCTTTACAACACTGAGAAATGTTCTTACTGTCACCAAACAAAAATAAAAAAGCCCACCTTCTCTTCCAGGACAGAAATCCTGACAGCACACTTATTGTATTTAGTAAACTTGCCTTACCTAGTTTACAACATTATTAATATAATGAATTCAGTCCACAGATGTCCATTAGGAAAGAGAAAATGTACAAATTTCTCATAAAGTCGAGAAAATAAATTTGATCAGAATAGTTGCCTGCTGACAAACAGCCATTAAAAAGTTTTACTGTTTTTTCCTCATTGAGTCAAATTCTTTTTTTTTTTTTAAATATTCCATGGGGAAACAATTTAATATTTGAATGCAACCTCAAAATCTGTTGTTTGGTTCTTGGTTCTGAAAGGCAGCACCATGGATAGTTCCAAGTAACCAACCAGGTCTGATAAAAGTTGGGATTGGTGTTTTTTTTCTTCTGCACCCAGTAGCAGAAAGACCATTTTGTCTCTGAAGCCTATTATTCTTTGTTTCTCCAGCTCATATCTGGCACAATCTCTGCAATGGCACACCCAGTTCCATTGTACCTTTGGCACAATATCTTTAAGTAAAGATGCTTGCTTGCTTACTTACTGTTGCATTTAAGATTTGAAGGATTTAGTTAGTGATCTAAATTTGGATTATTTGAATTATGGGTTTCTAAACAGTGAGATGGGTTGGGCTTAGCAAAGCTTCTGGTTCTATAATGTTGCTCAGTACATTCCTCCACACATAGTGAGACGTACATATAGTTTGTGAGCCACTACTGATTCCTCAGCCACTATTTCTGGATCCAGTTCATTATAAAACTCTGAGATCTTGGCAATAGTGGTGGCACCATAGTATATAGATGTGAAGTTTAGAGTAACATTTTCATTATGAAAATACTTATTCACTTACAAGCTTGGCTTCAATCAGAGGTGGCTTCTAACTTATCTTGATGCCTGTTCTCTGCCTCCCTCACTGCATGGCCATGCAAGCGCTTCGCTCGTACACGCATGCGCAGTACAAAACAATTAGAAAAAAAATCCTCCCAAAAAGACTGAGAACAAGATGACAATGCATGCACAGTGCCAGAAATTCAGCTTCTGCACATGCGCAGAAGGAAAAAAAACTGGAAAAAATTCCCCCCCAAATTTTTTCCCCAAAAGAATAATGCCACAAAAAAGTTGGCAGCATCTACAGACCAGAACCAGTTCCATGATGTCACCAGAGGCTTACTACCTACTCTATAGAACTGGTCCAAACCGGTAGGAACCCACCTCTGGCTTCAATCATTCATTTCTTGTAGCAACTTGTAGCACATTTCCAAGCAAACATATCCTTATAAAAGGATGGAGGATGAGTGCCACAGAAAGTACCTTGGAAATAGGAGTTTCAGAACTCAAGGACTATTTCATTTGTGCTTGGATAAATGGGATATGCAGTTTGTTAAACCTTTCAAGCCAAGCAATTAGATTAGAAGGTTGAAAAATTACATCCGCTGCATTAAGATAACTTACTCTTTAGAAGATATTCTATCACTCAAATTCCCCACCACTACTGATTCCTGCTTCTGATCATTCACAAAAATGCCACTGCTGGAACATAGTTTAATTTGAGGAGAAGCTTTAAGCTAAGTTCTTATCTAATCAACACACAATTCAGCTCTTCATACCCAGAATAATTACTCTATTGTCACCACAAACTCTCTGCCACTAAAGCAGCCCTTGCACTACTTCTCAGCCACCTTCCAAACAGATAAAACTGATCCTTTAGGCTGTATAAATTTACTTATATCCATGAAACCGCTTAAAATACAGTCCATTAAGGTCAGTACAGCTTTATTCTAAGCATAGATGATCCGTTAAACTAATCTCATGTTTAATACCACTAACCTATGTGAACGGCATGCTAACTTACTGATAGAAGACTAGAATGCTAGGAAAATCTTTATTCAATAGATGCACATACATTCAGTGAGGAGGAAAACAACACTTGTTGAATTTTTAGGTGGGATGTGTACCAACTGTAAAATTTGATTTGGATCCCAATCCAGAAAACAGTTAACTCGTATTCAACCTATACTTAGGTATGTTTTTTTTCCACAGCTTGAACTTCTGATGGAAACCTTGTGCTACCATTGTCTGTCTGTCACTACGAGACTGCCAGAAACAGACAGCTGGAAATGGGATAATGAAGTGTTTTTGTTTCTGCAGAGCAAAGCCAAGAGTGCTGCTATTCTACCTCTTATGACATAGAAAAACATAACCCATACAGAATGACGCATGGACAACATGCCTCCCTTACTCAAGCGCAGAGCAAATGCAGGTACTCCAACTGCATTTTTCCTAAGAGTGGTTTTGCACAATTTGCTGATATCCTTTCTTTAGATTTCAGTCAAAATTTCATTTAAAGGCATCCCAGTTGGGTACATGCAATTATGGGGCCCCATGAATGAACCTACTAAATAAGTTTATAGTACAAGGAAAGTGAAAGTTGTCTAATATAAATCTGTGTCTGAATATGTTGCCAGTGGAGAATTTATACACTAGAGTCTTACTAGTTCAATGAATGAGACTTAATATTAATATCTATTGTTTTTATTTGGTATGCACAGTAGAGGTAAGTCCTCAAATTACGATCACAATTGAGCCCAATTTTTTTGTTGCTAAGTGAAACATTTGCTAAGGGAACTTTGTCCCTTTTTACGACCTTTCTTGCCACAGTTGTGAATTGAATCACTGCAGTTGTTAAATTAGTAACATGGATGTTAAGTGAATCCGGCTTCCTCATTGACTTGGCTTGTAGGAAAGTCACAAAAGATCATCACGTGACCCCGGAACACAGCAACTGTCATAAATATGAGTCAGTTGCCAATCATCCAAATTCTAATCATGTGACTGTGGGATAGTGCAACAGTCGTATGTGTGAAAAATGGTCATAAGTCACTTTTTCAGTGCCATTGTAACTTTGGATGGTCACTAAATAAACTGTTCTAAGTTGAGGACTACCTGTATAAACCCTATTTTTTTTCCTTCACAGCCACAATCCTGTGAGAGATTGGACTGAGAAATAATAATAAGCCCAAAGTCCTCTAGTTAGTTCCAACGACTAAGGGTGGACCAGAACTCAGATTTCCTTGCTTCTAGTTCCACACCTTAACACCAGGTCAAATTTAAACTCCTGAGCTAGTCTGCTAAACTAGAATATGTCAATAAACCAGAGATTCAATACATCTAATATACTGTACTTTCTGGCCTTTTAATGCTAGAAATAAGGTTGCATGAGACATTTACCTCTACTGTGACTTTGAGCATGGTAGGTATTCATCTAATCCAGTATTTATATTCTACATATGATAAGAATACAGATGAAATACTGTCATTCTGCCCTCTATTTCAAGCTGTTCCACTCATGGAAGGTAGACCCATCAATGTGTTTTATTCCAAAGACTATCTAGGGTAAAATAGGACATGACAATTCAAGTAATCACCTGGTTTAACTCAGGTAATGTGGCCAGAGAGCCTTGACTGAAAATGAAATGGTTGCAGGTTTATTAAAGGATATTATAGCAAAACATACACCTGGCTTAAGCTGAACAGGCATTTAAAAAGCAGTATCCGCTAGGAAGCTGATCAAGGGCAACTAACAATAATTCAAGCTGAATGTTATTATAGAAAAATCTTTTATGTTAAAAAGGAGCTGTATCTAATGTATCAATTGGTAAAAGGCATTTATGCACTTTGATTAGGAAAGCCTCAGTTTTATGAGTTGATACACAGCTTATTCCCTCTTAATAAGGGAATATGTCGGATATCACTATGTCATACCTGAAATCTTTCTTCCAAAGGAGTTTGCACTTAGCTTCCATTTATTGAGACAAGTCTCAACAGGAAGAAAAAAAAAGCCAGGGATTGTCACTGGGGATGCCCTTGTATAGTAGCTTTCTTATTGTTTATTGAGAGTGAATATAAAATAAGAGCAATAATATAATTAACCCATTTCAAAATCTGGAAGAACAGCAGCCAGGATTCAGTAATGTAGTATACAAGAATCTTGGATTCAATTTTCTGTATGTATTTAAGACCAGTTTTGAATGGCCAAACTGAAAATGGCAGATCTATTAGAACTGCTCCTTATCCAGAAAAAAATCCTCAACATTTTAATGTTGCATAGTTTGGTCTCCCCATAATATAAATGGCATTCTGACTTATAGATTTGCCTTTTGTGGATTAGAGAATCTACCATGGTAGTACACTTATTTTTTTAAAGGCTTCATTATCAAATTAAAATTGCAATGGAAAATGTAGCTGAATTCTTGCAGCCTACGGGCAGAGTAAGCCTTGATGATTTCTTTCAGTTGCTCATGGAACAAGATTGCATTTAACTCTCTGCTGAGTAGGATTTTTTTTTTTGGTCTGTCTTGCCTACATTTTTCTTTTAAAACCTTGTGCATTGCTCTAATTTCATTGAGAATACTGTAATTGAAAAGGTTCCATCCCTCACTGCTTTCCCAAACAAATAGTAAAGGCATCATCCTAATGTATTATCATAACAGATTATGAAGCAGAACAAATATTATAGGCAGACATACCAAGAGAGAAACATTTGGCAGATGCAGATCAGTATAATGCTAACTCTGCTTTCTTAATCAACAGTAAAGGCACTCTTGCATTTCATAGGAGAGAAGTTTGTTTCTCCTAGCTACCTTTGCTATATACTGTAGTTAAATTCATGTTGTGAGTTTTATTCTTTTTCCCATACAAAGGAATCCTTACACATTGCCATATATTTTTAAGTGAATATTTATAAACAGGTCATTCAAACCAAAATAGGATATCATTTGAGGATTCTATAGGCTTGCTTGGTGATGAAATAGCAGCAACAATAGCAGTCTTGTCTGAGAATATACTTTCAATTAATGGCATTCCTGGTGGTAAAAGACTTTTCCTTCAATAAGTAGTCTGAAACTTAATATTGATAGTGACAGCATCCTATTCACAAATCTTTTCCTAAACCAAGGATGGAAAATCTATGGTCCACTGGTGGATAGAGGTTGTAAGAATTTGCCCACTGGATACCTCTGTTCTGACAGAAGATTTCTTCCCCAACCCCTTTCCTTTTCAGGAAACTACTGCATTAGTTCATACATCTGGATAGAGAGAATTGGAGTTACCTTCCATTTGATTCTGATTTGCCTTCCATCAACTTGGGGGTGACTTCCAAACGCATCCAGTCAATTATCCCAATTAACCCTCTTGTCATGAATGTTTACATACAAATTTCAAAACATCAAAATTTTACGCAGGACAAAGGATTTAAGATTAGAAAGACTGGAAGCTTATTTCTTCGCATTTGCACTTTCCAAAAAATTGTAGACAGGTCTATCTACAATTATTACACTAGAGATTACACAAATGTTTCATTCCTCAGAATGGCAAAATAAAATCCCTGCAACACTTATTTTCAACAATAATAGAGAGAGGCAGCTCCAGCTCTAGCTTTAAATTGTTTAGGATCTTTCCCAGAAGTCCTAAGTTGCCCATTCCAGACCCAGCAGGAAACTGCTTGCAAACATGGCATTTGTTAAGCAAATCTGCATACAGAATGCACTGTGTGAATACACTAGCATTAAGAGAAATATAAGACATTTGTCTATTGATTTTTTTTTTTTAAGATTGCAAACTGTTACAGCAATAGTTCAGAATGAATTAAAGTCTGAAATATGAGAAATGGAGAGGAAACAAAATTGACTTATGCACCCATCTCTGCTTCTAACAGTCAATGTACCTGGGGAGAAAAGTCTGTGTCAGTACAGCAAACTGAAATTACCTGTGTTAATATTCTGTTCAGGCACTGCAAAGTCATAGTTCATGTGAAGTAATGATAACAATTAAATTGTCAATATCATTGACTGGAGTCAAAAGGCATCCTTAAATTGCTTCATAATTCAGAACAAGGACTTCATTATCAATGGAAGATCCAGAGTACAGCAAAATAATATGCTGGTACTACAGGAAATGCAGCTACAGTATCCCTTCTGAAAGAGGTTGTGTGAATGCTTACTTGGTCTGGAAAAGATAATTCAATCAGTTCCCAAAATTAACTGTCAGTGAAATCAGTTATTGCTTTGCTATGATATTTGAAAAATACAGTGAGTTAAGGATCTTAATTTTGTATTGTTGAATACTATAAGTCATTTAGAGAGGATTAACGGCTCACTAGGTGACTGAAATGTGCATTTTCTGACATGCAAACTTTAAAGAAAAGTTGGAAAATAACCAAAACTGGAATATGCTGCAAACTTAGTTTTCATTTCAAAAAACAGTCAAATATCTGGGATCATTAGAATCCTTTTGTTTTTTGTTTTTTCTTGTCAGTTATGTCAAATGAGTTATGGTTTGAAAATGGTTATACATTGGGCTTCTAGGGATGCAATGGCAAACTGATGACCACTGAGGTACAAGGAAGCAGAGAATAGATCAGCTTTTTAGCATTTCAGTTCAGACAAGTAGAGGACTTAAGATCACACACAAGCAACCCATAAAGTAGCTCTCCATTAGGAGACTTAAGACAGTGGTCTCAAGTACATTTCAGCATTCTGGGAGCCAAAGAAAAGCCACCTTTCAACACACAGGGCTTGTATACTTCTATTTTGTTCACTTCTGGAAATTACAGCTACAGTTTTGGTATATTAAGAGCATTCAGAATAAGGTTCATTATGATGGTTATGTTTCTTTCAATGGTGAGTGAAATAACCTTTATGCAAGTTTAATGAAAATTGGAGATTATAGGCAGACACATTCCAAAAAAGAAACAATTTTGGAAACAGAATAATATCTAAAAATGGCAAATGTGATAAAACTACCCCCAAAACAATATTTGTAAATATGTTTTAATTCTTCTATAGGAGTCCCATTTATTCAATGTTATGTATTCTGAATCCCTTCTAGAAATGTTTGAGGCATATCTATGCTTTTATCTTCATGGTGAAGATTCTCAAGTTCAAACTATGGTTTCTTCTAGTACATCTGAGATTCAGAATCCCCACTTCTAATTAATGCACACAATATTGATCTAGAAACACAACTCGCCTGGACCTAAAATAAGTCAAGATGTGTAAGATGTTTAAACTTGAAACAGCTGTTCCAAGTTCAAAATGGGGCCTTTAATGCTAAAAATATGTTATAGTTCAAGGAGTTTCATATGTTTCCATGGTCACCTTGCTTTCATAATAAACCTAGCCCATGCATGCCCAAAGTGATTTTAACTGCCATCATTCTTTCCTTTCTTTCAAAAGATCATGAAAATCTGTATCGGTCAAAAGGTGCACATTTGCGAGCTACATTTACAACAGTTCCCTTGTTCCCTTAAATCACATGACGGCCGTGGCCAGGGGAGCTTTTTATCAGGTTCGCCTGATACGCCAGTTGCGTCCCTTTCTGGAT
>JANHFT010002778.1:74175-84641 GCA_032467955.1 Pseudoxenodon macrops | reverse complement strand
TGTCTCTCCTAATAAATTGGAACTTTGAGGAATGTTTTGCCTTGGAGTCTGATCTGTTCAGGGATGATATTTGGAACGCTGACATACACATACTAAAACTTATGTGTTCCATTCAACCTCAGTTGTCCTTCTCATTATAGGCATTTCATGCATTAAATGTAAAGAAAAATATTTATTTGTTCTAGTTCCTAGCAATTATGTGCATGCAATACAAAATGAACAGTAATCACTGTTCACCAAATCCAAACTAATGGCTTGATGGAGACATGTGCGTCATTTTTATAAATGAATGTTCAACTATAAGTATCAGATGATACCCTATATCCTTATTCAGCATTACCGGTTTGGCATGCTTCTTTGCAAGCATGCAAATTGTCCCCAAAAGAATCATTAATGGAGCACAAATTGCCTGTAAGTCTTCTCAGCATCAATAAAGACGATTTCCAACAATGAAGTCTTTGCATAAAAGGAGACAGTTAAAATGTAAGAAAAGAAACATCTTTACAGATCAATGAAACATCTTGTAACCACGAAGGGGTAAAGACATTATAAATTGTAACACATAAAAGTGCTCTAATAATGCCATTGTCAACATGAATATTTCAATGCAATTTCAATATTTCAGTGTTGGATACATACATGTAACAGAATTTTTATCAATCAGGCAAAAAAAGGCAAACTGAGTGTGGAAGATAAATCAAAATTCTGTTCCATTGCTTTGTGGATTTTCACAGCACTGAGAACAATAGACAGATGCATCTAAGACAAATGACAACATTTCACATGTAATCCCTGATACAAATTAAGAACTCTATTGTGATAAATAACATTATGAGAGTAATAACAGAACAATTCAAAATGATGGGTAAAAAATAAAACCAAAGAAAAGAATACCGTGAAATAGAACCAATTTTCTATAGAACCATAAACATTATCTGGGAGCTTCTTGGAATATTATTTTCTTTCTTATTATTATGCAAGGAGTTGAATTCACTCCGGGCATCCTGCATTAGGGGCTAAAAATATTAAGCAAGGAGTAAATGCAGATTTTCCAAATATTTTTAGAGACTGCTGTACTCAGACATACAGAGAATACTGTGTGAAAAGCAATGTAATCGACATGGTCCAAATTTAATCTGATCTGCTTATTATGAGAAGCCACATTATTAGAATGTATTCATGCTGATCAGAATCTTTTATCTGAGGATGCTGAAACAAGCTCCTAAAATTTAGAAGAGGTTAACATGAGCTTCATCCCTTATTCTGATATAAGCATTTGGTTTTCTTGGGCAGACTTTGGAACTTCAATCCCTTTAAGAAAAACAATGTCTGCCATTTACATGGTCTTCTATCTTAATTTTCTTGCTCTGCTACTTTGAGTCAAATATGGACATTAAGAAACAAGTCCTGTTTTGCTCAGGACTTCAGGCACATTATATTACATTATCCCATTCCCATTCTCAGGGATCCCAATTTTGAGAGATTGAATAGATACATTTGAAATTTTGGGAACTTACTGTGGACATTCTTATAAAATGATTTGCTTTTTCCTACTCATGCAATGGCTGCCATGTGGACATCTTACAAAATATAGATCCGTGAGAATTCTATTAATCTCTCCTGTACACTTATAATGACCAATTGAGCTTTTTGAAATGTTGTTCCTTTTTTAGGCCAGTTTTAAAATAAAATGCCTGAAATTACAACCACTCATCATTTTTCTAAGAACCTTCATGGAACTCATTTGGGTTCCTTCAGCATTTGCAGAAGAAAAATAATGTAGAAGTTATTGTAATCTTCATCATCATTACACATCACATTTTACAACTATGGATAAGAAAGACAAAAAAAAGTCTAGGTAGTGGACATGGTAGTACCTGGAGATAGCATAATAAAAGAACTGGAGAAAATCACAAAATACAAAGACCTGCAAGTAGAAGTAAAACAACATTGGCAAAGAAATTTCCTGACACTAAAAACAATTAATCAGTGAAACAACCTGCCTCCAGAAGTTGTGAATGTTCCAACACTGGAAGTTTTTAAGAAGATGTTGGATAACCACTTGCCTGAAGTGGTGTATGGTTTCCTGCCTAGGCAGGGGGTTGGACTAGAAGACCTCCAAGGTCCCTTCCAACTCTGTTATTCTCTTCTGTTTTGTGTTTTTCAAAAACATTCAGATTCCTAAGAGGGGAAAAAAATTAGGAATTGTTCAGATGTACAGAGCACAATTATGCACATAAAGACATTATCTGGGTTGGTTTTAAAAATGAAGTTTGTAAAAGTTTGTATCTTTGTAAGAGTGGCAAATGTGATTGGAATAGAATATAAAAAATAATTAACATTTTTATCCCAGCTTTTTAATATACCTCATCAGTATGACACGACTGCACATTGACTACACAGCTTGAATGTAAAGTGTGTTTTGATATATTTACGTTTTCTGTATTATCTCTAGTTTTAGCTATTAGATTTATTTCCCTTGTAGCAAAATATTTATTCAACTCCATTGATGGACACTTATTTGCATCCTTAAATAGTAACCTTTGTATTTTGAAGTGACAAGTTGATGTCAAGTTGGACCAATCAACGTAGTTTGTTCCAGTTTTTGCATGCAGCGTCTTATTCCCGCATGACCTCCATACATTTTCAGCTATAAGTTGTTATTCACTGCAAACAAATACCATATGGTATCTTGAAACATATTGAGTGGATATAAAAAGTCTACATATCATTCCTTCCCGGTTCAAATGCCAGGTCTTTGAGATATAAAAAGTCAGACCAAGATAAATCACTTCAGAATTTCCCCCCCACCTTTAACATAACATTTTAAGCTGTACAATTCAATTAAAACAAACAAACAGATCTTTTAGGGGGGAAAATTACAATAAAAGGACAAGGGACTACGATATTTTCCCATAAATTTCAAGCCTATTTCCTCAGTATTCTTTTTTTTTAAATTGTTTTGCATGGATTACTTTTAACTGATATATTTTTTTATTATATAACTGTTTCTAAAAGGCGGGAATTTTGTCACTTTTTGTCAATTTTGTAAATATAGCATCATTATTGCTATTTTATACGATTTGTTCTGGAACGCCTTCAAAAAAAGGAGAATGAGTCCAGAGTCGCCTTGTAGTGCGATGGGCGATAAGTAAATTTAATGAAGATTTTTTTAAAAAAAGTGATATTTTGTCTAACGTGCATTCGAAAGGCAAAGAATTCCCTTTGTTTTAAAAAGTGATGCATTAGCACTTTTGGCAAAGTTTTCAAACAACTGTGCCATGCAGTTAGTGGCAAGGAGCAGCAGAGGGCAGAGAAGTTGACTTTTTCATCCCAGGTATGAATTCTGTATCCTTGACCTCCTTTGTATTCCAAGACTTCAGTGAAACCTGTAATAAGCCACCTTCAGACCTTTGGCCGATAACACCTTTTTAAATAGATGTGAGAGATTTGCAGACTAAAACTACAACGGTGGCTAACTTAGGAACCAGTGGTCTCTTTTTCCACTCCTCCCCACCCCCAATAAAGCAGCCGCGTGAACTTAATGTAAAGGTATTTTATACAAGGCTTAGTTAAGCCTTTATAGATCTTGAAGAAACTGACAAAGTAGCCCGTGGAGTTTCAAGAAAGTGTGTCTGGAGACACACAGAAGCTATTGTCTGTTTAGGAAGAACGATAGAAAGAAAGGAGTAACGGAATGAAGTTTAACAACCAACTTCTTTTTTATATTCTATTCCAGTGATGGCGAACAGGTGGCACACAGAGCCATTTCTGAGGGCACGCGAGGCGTTACCCTGTCAGCTCTACTGATTTTCGGCCGCTTTCCGCCCTCTGGAGGCTTCAGGAGCTTTCAGGGAAACATCTGGAGGGTGAAAAATGGCCCAACAGGCAAACCAGAAGTGCTGTTGGGATGTTTTTCACCCTCCTAAAATCTCCGAAGGGCGAAAAACGGCCCAATGGTGGGGCGCATGCGCACATGGGGGGGAATGCACACATGCACAGTACAGTGTGTGTGTGTGTGGATTGTGTGTCAGCACATGCGTGCTAGCACACACGCTACCATTTCTGGCAAGCAAGAAGAAAAAGGTTCGCCATCACTGTTCTATTCTAATCATATTTGCCATCCTTACAAAAATACAAATGTTTACTTCTTAAACTTTAAACCCACCACAGATAATGTCTTCATGAACATAATTGTGATCTGTAAAATCTGAACAAGATCAATTTTCCCCCCCACTTAGGAATCTGAATGATTTTGAAAAACCCAGAACAGAATAACAGAGTTGGAAGGAACCTTGGAGGTCTTCTAGTTCAATCCCCTACTCAGGCAGGAAACCCTATACCTGTGATGGCGAACCTGTGGCATGTGTGCTGGAAGTGGCATGCAGAGCCATTTCTCCAGGCACGCTAATCGTTGCCCGTTGCTCTTCCAGGTTCCGGCACACTGACTAGCTGGTCTTCGCGCACGCGAGAGCACCAGAAACCAGTAGAGCAGCTCCCTAGTGTGCCTGCGCGTGCCGGGAAGTTGAGCTTCTAGTTTTCAGCATGCATGCGGACCAGTCAGCTGGTCTTCGCATGCGCATGTGTGTCAGAAATCAGCTTCCCGGTGCACGTATGCACGACAGGGAACTGTTCTTACGGTTTCTGGCGCTCCCGCTTGTGCACACTGTGGAACTACTCTTCCAGTTTCCGGTGCTCTCCTTCCGTGCACATGCTCCCGTTTCGGTACTCGGTGCTACCATTTCAGACGAATGGTTTTCCAATCTCTTCTTCAAAACTTCCAGTGTTGGAGCATTCACAACTTCTGGAGGCAAGTTGTTCTACTGATTCATTGTTCTCACTGTCAGGAAATTTCTCCTTAGTTATAGGTTATGAATAGTTTCCACCCATTACTTCTTGTCCTGCCTTCAGGTGCTTTGGAGAATAGGCTGACTCCCTCTTCTTTGTGGCATCCCCTGAGATATTGGAGCACTGCTATCATGTTAACCCTAGTCCTTCTTTTTATCAAACTAGATATATACAGTTCCAGCAACTGTTCTTTATATGTTTTAGCCTCCAATACTCTAATCATCGTAGGGGGCATAGTTTCCCCCCATCAAAATACAATTTGTAATGCAGTCTTTCCAGCAACCCAGAATCAAGTGCAAGGTAAGAATCAAGATGTCTAAATAGATCTTCAAGGGATGAACAGACAATGCTCTAGAACCAAATTGGACTCTAATGGAGTCCTCAAATAAAGAAGGGTCTGGTCAGTATCTCATCAGAAGTCTTGAGTTCCAGAGTTGGGCTATTTAAGATACCACACTACTTCTGAGTAGACCAACCTGTGCTTCTCAACTTGCAATCATTTGCATCAAAGTTGCAACAGCACTGAAAAAAGTGACTTACAATGGGTCCTTGCACTTATAGCAGCAACTCCACAGTCATAAGATTAAAATTTGGGCGCTTAGGCAACCAGCGTGTATTTATGATGGTTGCAGTGTTCGGGTTTGTGTCACCTGATCACCATTTGCAACCTTCCCAGCTGGATTTTCTAATGAGCAAAATCAAATGGGGAAGCTGGATTCACTTAACAACTGCATGGCTTGCCTAACAACTGTAGCCATTTACTTAACAGCCATGGCAAAAAAAAAAGATGGTAAACTCGAGTGTGACTCACTTAACAACCACCTTGTTTAGTAACAGAAATTCTGGTCCCAAATATGGTCAACAGTTGTACATGACTCTTCTTTACTTCAGCCTGTAGGTTTCAGAGAGCATAGCAATTTGTGGGTTGGAACGGACAAAAGAACATAGTCAACATCTTCAAGCGATGGAGATGTTCTAAATCTCCTCTATGAAGGACTCATCTTCTTCCTCATCTGAAGATGACACTTGGATCAGAACTAACTAAACCATGCTAAAAATATTTTGGAAATGACCTTGACCTGATGTAACTTCCCCATCACAAGACTCTCACTGATGACTCACACCTGACCCATCACAAGACCCTCACTTGACATACTCACACCTGAAGCCCTTAAAAAACAGAACACTGACATTGAAATCCCATAAACTCCACTGAAGATCAGAAGTAGTATGTTGCCGGTTTGGATTGGTTCGCACGAACCGGTAGCGGAAATCACGTGTTGGCCTGCCCACTTGCTCCGGCTATATTTCGTCCTACGTAGGTGTGTTTTTGAGGCGCAGAAGGACGTGTGCATGCGTGGAAGGGGCACACTCACATTTGTAAACTGATAGGGAAGGTAAGTGAATACCACTCCTGCTGAAGATGTTATCTAGCCTGATAATGAAACTTTTGGAAACCAACCCAATTCTGAGCACAACTATCTACGTTTAATACATAACAGAAATGTTCTTATCCTTTATTAACTTATCCACCTTCAATGTTTACTTAGGACCTTGTTATGAATTACACCTTTGTGATTTGCCTTTTTATATTCCAGGCACCGAAGGCACCATAAGAGCAGGCTCCTTTTGATAACATTATGTGTGTATCTGTCATAAAGTTGGCATTTCTTGGCCGGGAAATAAACAACTTTTAATAAGGAGGAAATATGAAATGCAGAGTTTTCTGTGTCCTCCAATTTATGGAAATGAGATTGGTTATATTTACTTATTTCGTTTTCTTCCATGCCTATAGCAGTGACACAAAGTTGTTTAATTAGATGACACTCTTGATCAGCCAAGAGGCAAAGTGCTACCCATTTGTACTGAGGATAACAGGTTTTTTTAAAGGCTCTTGGAAATGTAATTCTTTATTTGCAGAAGTGAAAATAAATAAAGAAGGCCCCCTGCAAACTGCAAAGCCCAGGCTGAGAGTGAGCCATTCAGGAAAAAAAATAGGAAAAAAATTGTCAGACAGAAAAGAAAATAACCTTTTAATGAAACCTTTCATGCAAATATCCTTCGATTTGGTGAGACAGCTTTTCTTTTAATCCTCATTATTAAAAAAAAAGCAAAGCAAAAAGAAAAAGAATCAAGATTTCAGCGAGGATGCAGGGGAACCAACGTCCAGAGGAGTTTTCGATTTCCTTGAATTGCAGTTTTTATATCATTAGCATTACAGCCCAACTTTGGCAAAATCACTGCCTGATAAATGTTTATGGAGCTTCTCAGTCACCCAGGTCATAGTTGTCTCAAAGGTGTTATTTTTTTTTCCTTCAAAAGGCAACTGGATGGTTTTGTTTTTCTCCTTGAAAGAAATTGGTGGGTGTGGTGTGGCTTGGTGGGCATGGTAGGGAAAGGATATTGCAAAATCTCCATTCCCATCCCATTCTGGGGACAGCCAGAGTTGGTATTTGCCGGTTCTCCGAACTACTCAAAATTTCCACTACCGGTTCTCTAGAACCTGTCAGGACCTGCTGGATTTCACCCCTGCTACAATGTAAAAAAGATGTTGAGGCTCTAAAAAGAGTAGAGCAACAAAGATTATTAGGGTACTGGAGGCTAAAACATATAAAGGTTGCTGGAACTGGGTAGGTCTAGTTTAATGAAAAGAAGGACTAGGGGAGACATGATAGCAGTGCTCCAATATCTCAGGGGCTGCCACAAAGAAGAGGGAGTCAAGCTATTCTCCAAAGCACCTGAAAGCAGGACAAGAAGAAATGGGTGAAAACTAATCAAGAAGAGAAGCAACCTACAACTAAGGAGAAATTTCCTGACAGTGAGAACAATTAATCAGTGGAACAACTTGCCTCTAGAAGTTGTATATTCTCCAACACTGTACGTTTTTAAGAAGAGATTGGACAACCATTTGTCTGAAGTGGTGTAGGGTTTCCTGCCTGAGCAGTGAGTTGGACTAGAAGGCCTCTAAGGTCCCTTCCAACTCTTGTTGTTCTGTTCTGTTCTATTCCATTGGCAAGGGGGATGAAAGAAAAGGTGACAGTTGAGACTTGATGACTGCAAAGAAATACATGACTGCAAATGACTGCAAAAAATAGAGTTCTTCCATTCCCCACTTCCATCTCCACCATCCTATCCGAACCTATCCTTCCCTTCCCCCACCATCCAGTCTCAATTGTCAAATACAATTCTTCCATCCTCCCACCATCAGAACTGATGAAGCTTCTTGAATGAGAAGCAAAATGTTTTCTTCTTCTTCCTCAAGGAGAAAAAAAAACATTTGAGTATCCCGATAAAGGCATTTCCATATTCAAAGTCCATGGGGGGGGAGAGAGGGAAAGACTTGGCATTTAGTATCTCCCCTGCTTCAGATATAATCAATAATCACAGATGGATTCAAATAATATGTATTAAAATAGTCAACTGAAGCAAAAGAGGTCCTTGGTGCTCTTTGAACTTGGTTGTTTTCTTGCGGACATTTCATTACCCAACTAGGTAATAGCATCAGTGAAAAGTCCCGGACCACCTGTGTAGAGAGATGTAACTCTAGAATACAGGGAATTGTACTAAACCAATTAGAATAGGGAGGGACGCGGTGGCTCAGTGGAAAAAATGCTGAGCTTGTCGACAGAAAGGTCAGCAGTTCAGCAGTTCGGATCCCTAGTGTCGTATAACAGAGTGAGCTCCCATTACTTGTCCCAGTTTCTGCCAACCTAGCAGTTTGAAAGCACATAAAAATGCAAGTAGAAAAATAGGAACCATCTTTGGTGGGAAGGTAACAGCATTCTGTGCGCCTTTGGCGTTTAGTCATAGCGACCACATGACCATGGGGACATCTTCGGACAGTGCTGGCTATTTGGCTTTGAAATGGAGATGAGCACCTGGAGTCAGGAACCTTTACCTTTTATTCTTTAAAAAGTTTCTGTAGTTCTACCCTTATAACATCATATTGAAGGCTTTTTCGTCAACTCCTTATTAACCGGAGTCATCAGAGGCTCAATCCTGGGATGCAACATGCAAAATGTATGCCATATCATTGCCTTTGCTCAGAGTTTTGTGGGGTCCTTAGTGGTCTCTGACACCACAAATTTTAAATTCATTTTCTCCAACCTTTGAAATATTATTATCTGGTATTATTAATGCTTAAAATTGATTCTTTGATTATTCAACCTTCACGTAGAAATCCTATTCTCCATAGAGAGGTGGATCCAGCAGCCAGGAATGGGTTAACTCCGTCTTAGCCAATCAGGACTGAGTCTGTTCAGATATAAATTTCGCCTCCTTGTCCATCTTCCCGCTTTTTATGACTCAGTTCTAGTTGGACAAGACGTGTAGCTATCCATTCTGAATTGCATAAAGAGTTTGTTATTTTTGTTTAGTGTTAATTAATTTTTGATTAGTGTTACTTTAGTGGGGCGAGAAGGGCGAACTAGCCTGAAACCGCCTGGAACCGCATTAGAGACAAAGTTATAGAATTATTCTTATTTCAAAATAGCAACTTTTACGTTATCTGGTAAAATGATACATTTATTTAGATATTTTTACAAAATTTATGAAGCTGGGGGGCATTATGGTTTGAATTTACCGTGAAATATTTTAGATTATAAACTTTAAAAACCCCGATGTGAAACAGTTTCATAACAGTAGGGGATGCTATTTACTATCTTTCTGTCAAAATTAGCCTTTACTGCAAAATGTGTACAGGGAAAATATTTTATCCTGAATGTGCCTAAAATTTCAGTAAAGTAATCGCAAGTAGAAAACAAATGATTGTTCAATAAATTTAATTTTAAAAATCCCTATTGGTTTTAAGTCAGAAAGATAATAACTTAATTAAAATGGAAATGATACTTTCAAATTGAACTTTTGACTCCTGGTAAATGCACAGACATGCCTATGAATCTTTCTTTCAATACAAAAAGGGTGCGTAGTTGTCTTTTGGAATATGGGTTTCTTCTTCTTAAAGTTTATTATACGTTATAACGTATTAGTTCCAAAATGTCCCATTCAACTCCTAATTATATTTGAGTTGGTCACTTAATTATTCATAAACATCTTACATAATCTATTTGGGAGAATTGAACTAAAAAAATAGTATAACTACACAAAGCCACAAGAACAACGTGCACAAAAAATAAAGAATAGTCAGTAATATTTTGCTTAATGCATGGATGTTTTCTATGTTTCAGAACAAACTGTTGAAGGCCAAAAATGATTGATATAAGAATATTACTGAAGGATAAGGCCATTGCTTAGATTGGCTCATATCAGAGGTGAGTTCCTACCGGTTCTGTCTGGTTCTATAGAACCGGTAGTAACTCTGCAATGACATCATGGAGCCGGTTCCATCAGTGTCTCCGTGGGCGCCACCATCTTAGATTTTGATTGCTGTGCGTGCACACGCTTCACACATGCACATGCAGCACAACCCTGAGTGAATCGGCAGCAAAAATATTCACAACCCACCCCTGACCTGAGGATAGGACAAGAAGCAATGGGCGGAAGCTAATCAAGGAGAGAAGTAACTTAGAACTAAGGAGAAAGTTCCTGACAGTTAGAACAATTAATCAGTGGAACAACTTGCCTCCAGAAATTGTGAATGCTCCAACACTGGAAGTTTT
>JANHFT010002778.1:52594-64132 GCA_032467955.1 Pseudoxenodon macrops | reverse complement strand
GGTAGTATGTCGCTGATGACGTCACAGAGCCGGTTCTGCTCCGTGGGCACTGGCATCTCTTTTTTTTTTTGCTTTTTTTGGGGGGGGAATTTTTTTTGTTGACTTTTTTTCGGTTTGTTCCCCCAGCACTGCGCATACGTCATCATCTTGTTTTCGGCCTTTTTGGGAGGGGGATTTTCCGGGGATTTTTTTTACTGCGCAGGCGCGCGCGCACGAGGCACGCCGACGCAGCACGGGAGGCAGCAAACCGGCAGTGAGGTAAGTTAGAACCCACCCCTGGTTGAGTCTCAGAGTGGCTGAACTTGCCTCTAGGTCCTTTACCTTTTCTTCAAGTAATTCATTTATTTTACATTTGATACATTTGGGTCTTCTATGGGCAAGAATACATACATGGGCACATATTTTGAAAATCCCAACAGTGTTACACAACTTTCTGAAAGTGATCATACAAGTACGGTATATACCCAACAAAATGTATGTAGTAGGATTCAATTACATCTTGTTGTTTTAGTGAACAGCCAAGCATGACCTGAGAAGAAAAAGAAGACCATCTTTGAACAATTAAAAGCAGTCTATTCTTTTGTAAAACCTTCCATATATTTCTATTGCCTGTTAAACTCATAGCCAATGTCTTTCCTGGATCTTTCTCACTGGGTGTAAATCAATTGCAAAGTCTTTATTTTTTTTCCCCTAGCAAACTAGAATTATTGGCCAAGCTGTAAACCATTCCAAAATAGGTGAGTTCACCACAAGAGTAACTATTTCTCACAAAAAAATGCATAGAAAAATGTAACTACTTGAGATAGTTGGAAAAAACAAGGAGTATATTTGGGGGCCTTCATACCAAAAGGTATTTTTGGTGATAATTGTATCAAAAATATTCATACTAATAAAATTGCATACAGCAAGAGCATATTAGGAGAAAAAAATTAAGATTCTATTCAAAAATAGTATCTCTGGTGTGACTGGATTCAGTATGAGCCACTTATTCCTAATGGTGTAGCTATTAAAGAACATGGCATATTAACAAATTTTAGTTTTACACGCAGGCAAAATAAATGCTCAAGGAACTTAAAGATCTATCAGCTGGCTTCATGATTTGCAAGGCAGTAACTCTGTTATATGCAAGGTACTCAGTGGAGTTACTACATGGTTAGCGATCATATATCAATATGCAATTCCGAAGTCAGCAAGTACCTGGGCAGCATTAATATTACATTAAGATTTACTATAAAGTACATTGCATGTTTTTGCTAGCAGAAGTAAAATGCTATTTCATATTTAATTAAAATTGAGATGTCCTTAAAATGCTACGGCAGCACCTGCATTGTTATGTTTCTAACTTTGGTCAATGGAAATATTTATTAATTCTGATTTTTGTCGTGTTTGTTTCCTTCTGCCAGCCTTCTCATCCATTTTCCTAAAAATGGAATAGATCCATTTGTGAATAGAAAGACAGACAGGTTGGCCGATGGATTGGACAATTATCTGTATATTTTTTATCCCAAATTAAAATGCTGACTTAAAAAGGGACAAAGTAATGTTTTTAAAATTAATAGTTGAGACATGAGAAGTTCCTCACAATTTCTGAAGTGCAACTAAAGGATAAGAAGATATCCTCTATGATTCTATTAATAAAAATCTAGATTTGCAAACCACCTGTATTTCATGAACAGTTTACCCTCCTACAACTCTCTTTACCCTTTAAATTATTTGAGAACACATAGAAAATATTTCAGAAGTTCAGCTTTGATTTAGTATGGTACAGAGGTCGGATGCTGCCGGTTCAGACTGGTTCGCCCAAATTGGTGGCGGAAATTAGCTCCTGCTCACTAAACCGGCAGCAATGACTGGCTGGCCATGCCCCCAAACCAGTTGAAAGTGGCTTGAAAAGAACCCTTTGCACATGCACAAAGCCTTCTGCGCATGCGCGGAGGGTTTTAACCTGGATGTGACACCGGCGTGTGCATGAGTGAAGTGAAGAACTTCTGATGCGACACAAATCAGTAGGGAAGGTAAGAGGAACCCATCACTGGTATGGTAGTATTAAGATTAGAGAGCCACATAATAAATTTTCCAATATTCATACAGGGGTGAGAAACTAACAGTGAAAGTGTTCAGGAAATCCATAGACTGGACACGAATACCATAGCTTTCTCCTGGTTTTGTTCTCTAGTAACTAGTATTTAGGAGCTTGTTGTCTCTGACCCTACAGAGAACATTCAATCAACATTTAGCTGTTGATAATCTGAATCTTAATTAAACAAGTGCAACCATCACTTTTAATTTTGCCCTCTGCTAACAGGAGTCTTTAAAATGGAAGTTAGCTATTGAAAGGCTGGGATCAGTTGAGAGATTGTCACATTCTGCATTCAGTTTTTGGCTTCCCAATTTTTTTTAATCAAGCCCCAATCCCACATTTGGTTGTATCAGTACCAATTCCATACACATTATTCCAGGATGCTTTAGCTTGTCTGGGATCAGTCACAGTGCAAAATGTCTTTTAGAAGGGATGTTGGGATTATTGTATTTCCTTGTTTTATATTTCTATGATTAGTGAACAATCTCAATTTTTATCTATTCTGCAGGTCAATTTTAATGTGATTAAAATGAAAATATAATTCATTGTTCTAACTAATGTGGTACGGTTGTATAAAAGCAATGCTACTATAAATTGAAATCATTTAAATCAATAACAAAGGATAAAGGATGTGATAACCCAGGAATATGATTCACCAGGAATTTTCTTGAACTGATAGTGAGCATCTGTGGAAGGTATTTGGAAGGTCAGCTGCACTAATATTGTTACAGTATATAAAGCAATGCTTTCCTCACTGAACATTAAGGTTTACTTAGATTACATTAAGGTTTATTTACATTCTTTGCTATTTAAATTTGGTTTGATAGGCATACTGTTAGGAATAATTGCATCAGTAATTGCAATCAGTGCAGAACATTAATATTGTTATAAAACTGGCATAGAATAATGCTGAAAGTACCATTCCATATTTATGAAGTATCAGTAAACTACGGTAATATTAAATAAAGGGCAAAAAATATTATTAGGGACCCAAGTGGGATTTACAAGAGATGGATACTGCAAATTGTAGAACCAGTTGGCGTTCTGGATCCACCCAACATCTACCCAGGAAATTACAGAGGGACTTAGAATATATCGTGGAAATAATACAATATAAACATAATACTTAAAAAGGCTGTTAAGATGGTTTTATATTTATAGTCAGACAAATAATCCATAAAATTAATTCTGTCAGCATTACCAGGTAAAGCATTTTGTGGCTCCCTCAACTACAGATGATATTAGCCAGATCCAGAGGTTCTCCTATTTAACCACCTCTCTAGTGTGTCATAATTACAGAAAATATGCCAGTTATCAGTGCAACAATATGTGATCTGCTGTTCGTCTGTTCTGTACCTAATAAGATGGGGAAACCTACTCTATCCTGCTATTATTCACCTTTCTTGCATTACAAAATGATTTCCCCTTCTTGAAGAATCATCCTTCTTTAATATTATATCCAAGAAGTTCACTGCTTCACACTTACATTTGAGTGTACTTTTCTTCATTGCCCTTCAGAGTTCATTTGATCACTAATGTCATTTCCAATGGTTTGTTTTACAAATAGATGACTTGGAATTTCAAAGGTTTTTCTTTTCTTTGTCATTTCCTGCAGGCAATGAGGGTCTTGGGGAATAATGTAAAATCTGTAGTCAGGAAGGGAGGTAATATTTATTTATTTATTTATATATTTATTTTATTTGTGAAGCACGTATTAGATAATATATATAAATATAAACTTGCTGCAATCCTATTTTCTACAATTGAGTTTGGAGCAGTTCACTTTAAGTTTGTGCTCGTTTATTGTTGTGGTTGAAGCTGAAGTAGATATGAGTACTCCAAGGTCCTTGACAGAGTGAGAGTCGTCTACAAGGTTGTGTCCACTCAGCTTGTATTTTGTGTTCTGATTCTTTTTGCCAATGTGTAAGACAGAGCATTTGTTGGTTGAGATTTGGAGTTTCCAATTGTTTGACCATTCTGACACAAAGTCAAGATCTTTTTGAAGGGTAGCAGTACTGTTGGTT
The DNA here is from genome assembly GCA_032467955.1 of Pseudoxenodon macrops. Classification (NCBI taxonomy): domain Eukaryota; kingdom Metazoa; phylum Chordata; class Lepidosauria; order Squamata; family Pseudoxenodontidae; genus Pseudoxenodon; species Pseudoxenodon macrops. Next base: position 60,028 of record JANHFT010002778.1, on the reverse strand, counting down.
GTGTTAATAGTTTTACATCATCGGCGAAGAGAACAAAGTTGCTTATTATATGATCGCAAAGGTCATTTATGTGAAGTATAAAGAGTGTTGGTCCTAGAACGCTGCCTTGGGGGACAGGTGCAGGGTTTGATAGGATGCTCCCTATTTTGACCATTTGTTGTCTGTTTGACAGGAACACAGCTATCCAATTATATAAGGGTCCATATTCTTATATATAATTATATAATTATTATTATATATAATTATGTTGGAGAGTGCTGGCTCCTGCATGAGGTAATCTGCTCTGTGATTGGTTGCTGTGCGTATAGAGCGGGGGTTTCCCTGTTTTCCTGCTTAGGCTTAGGCTGTGAGTCTTGCATGCAGAGGATTCAAAGATAATGTTATCCTTGTCCCAATGTATAAGTACACTGGGCATTTGAGCCTAGTACCTTCTGAAGACTGTTGGAAAATGTAATGAAGTGGCTGAAAAAGGACCAACTAGAGAACACACAAGAAACTTCAAAGGAATAACATTCACTAGGGAAGAAGAAAGCACATTATCCTTCCTGAGTATCTTCATCAGCAGAGGCAATAATGGCAAATTAGAAACCAAGTCTGTCATAAAACTACCTACACCAACCAAGTGTTCCACTACCAAAATTACAACGCAACCTCCCAGAAAAGAAACTGTGTAAGAACACTATTTGGACAAGCATTAATACACTGCAGCAATCCTGGACATCAGAAAAAGGAAACAGATTGCTATACAATATCTTCCAACAAAATGGGTATCCACACACAACTTCATCAAAAAATACTTGACCACTGAACTCAATATAGCACAAACCAACACAAGCTGTAAAAAGGATAACACTGCTATACATCAAAAACACCTCAGGAACCACCCACAAACAATTACAACCACATGGCATCACTATAGCGCACAAATAAACTAAAGCCCTCCAAAATATCCTAAATAAACGAAAAAATTCAGAAGCCTCAGAAAAAAAAACCAGGAGTCATCTACACCATATAGTGTAAGGACTGAAATAGCCACCATGTAGGACAAATAGGCAGAAGACTAGCAAAAATATCTAAGAACACCAATTAGCAGTCAGAAGGCGTGACAAAAACTCCTTAATTTCACAATACATGGACAAACTTAACCATACTTTCAACTGTAAAACTAAGCATCCTAAACCAAGCAAAATCTAAAAATGCTAGAGAATTCCTAGAAGCCTTGCACTCAACTGATCATGAACAGGCATATAAAATAAGAAACATCTACATACCATTCAAAGGGACCATAAAATAGCCAAAAAGAAAGCAAAACAAAACATCTCCTCACCAGCAATCCACACCCAGATGAACAGAGATTAACACCAAGATTAACATTAGACCAACAATCAAAGTAAACAATAACTCAGTCAAGGAACTACCAACTCAGACAAACAAGTTAACAGTAAATAACAGTCCAATCAAGGAACCACCAAGATCACTTCCACCAACACTGACAGGACAAGTTACTAGTATATAAAATGAGAGCAAACCTCATTCCCTACTAGCATGGATGATGTTACCTAGTTTGCTAATGAAAAAACTGCAAGAAAACAACCAAGCTGAAGAGAACAACAAAAACCCCACAGTTCAACCCCGAACTTCAAATATTATCTTCTTGTGGCTAAATAAGATTGCAAATTCCATAATGATTGGTAATGGACCCAGATTGTTGGGGGCAATAGTTTGACTCTGTAAACCGCTTAGAGAGAGCTGTAAAGCCCTGTGAAGCGGCATGTAAGTCTAAGTGCTATTGCTATTGCTAATGATTAATTATAGGAATGGTTTGTGCTAAAGGGGATTTTAGTATAAAAGTTGTCCATCAATAATGTCAGCTCTGATGAGGATCAGTCAGATGAGTTGGTAGAGCATATTTATGTGTAAAGAGTCTATCCAGGACTATTGTATACCTATGCTCACTATGTCTACAGAGCAATAGTAATAACTACAATATTTTGTGCAATTCTTTATATTTGGGTTCCCAAATAATTTGTGGTTACTGCAACTTCTGAGCAAATGCAAGATGATGTTACATAATTGTTTCTCAGATAGTCAGATCTTTAACAGTTTGGGAATCGATTTGCAAAATGCCTCCCTTTCCCACAAGCATGATACTTCATTGATTCATTGAAAAGAGGGGATCCTATCAGTGTACTTATCCTCAGATCCTCTACAATACTGACATAGATCTTATGTGCATTGGCATATTTTTTGTTATGCAGATAGTTGCCCATAGATAACTCCCAGTTGTGAAGGTTTACATTCTGAAGTTTTATGAAACGAGCAGGGCAAGGTAAATGAGTGAATAAAAGAGAATAGGGGCATTTTCCTTCCCACTTGTTCTCTGCCACAATCCTTAGGTCATGTATTGATACGTAAGCAGACTTGGATGCATTCAGATATTAATCCCAAGGATCCCTGACAAATGTCTTGTCTCGTATTTCATGTGCTGTTCACTCTTTAAGCTACTCAGCTAAGTCGCTTCCATTCCTCCCCACATCCTGAGCTAACAGCTAAAACTCAGCGGTAAACGCCCAGAACAAGCACATACCTTGTACAGAAGTGACAGATTTCACTTCCTCAACTGGATCATTGATGTTAGCCCTCAGGCATGTCACAATATTAGTGTACTTGTTCAAGACTAAGCAGTTCTGTAAGAAAAGGGGGGTTGCCCATTCTACAGCTGCCGCTCTCATTAGGCCAATTATAAATACTACTTGAGATCAGTCAGTGAGAAAGTCCTCAGGTTTTAGGGCGGTATATATTTCCTATTAAGTAAGGAATATATTAAATTTGCTAGGATTCCTAGGGATCAGCTAATGAGACAGATATTTCAGGTATATTTTACCATATAACTTGTTGGGTCATATTTTAACACAAATTTGTAACTAAGGCCCAGAAAATGCTCTGAAATGTTGAATTGTAAGATTTTCAAATTCAGTCAAGTCTCTTAAGTATTTCTTCCCTCATTTTTGCAGTTCTTTTAGTACCATGCTGCTTACAGTATTAGACGACATGGAAACTAATTGGATGGTTCTACCTGTTTCAAAAAAAAAAAAGTCCTATTATAAATGTGGACACCACTCTGGAATACACATTGTTAAAGTGATTGTGCCTGATATAAGATGACATGCAAGAATATTTGTGTTGGCAGAAAATATTTTTTTCTTTCTGATTTAGAAATCTCCAAATGAATGCAGCCCATCTTTTAATGGGGGGTTATACTGTATGCAAATGTGAAAGCATGAATCTTGTACGGACTCTGGTTACATAAGGCATTCTTTTCATAGCAAGTTTGATTTTAGGGAGTACAAATTAAATTCTGCGTTCTGTGCAAAAATTGCACCGTCATCGGTGTCTGGTGTATAAATAACACATCATTCTTATTAAGAACCACTTTTAAATTTTACATGTTAAAAAAAGGTTAATCTATTTAGTGCAGGTATCTTACCCAAGTAAAGATGGCAAACTAAGTTCTTGATTTAACTATGTCACCCCACTCATCCAGTTCTGTGTTGAATCCATTTTTAATCTATGTTCAACCGAAATCTCTATGATAGACTTTCCTAATTTGGTGCTAGATATACCCAAACTTCTCAGCCAGCATATTGCAACATGTTTGGAGACTACTAGGCTAGAAAAAGTTGCCTTGGCAGATTGCATAAAAAGTGTCAAGTAACCAGTGTTTCTGAATTTTCTTATCATTGAAAAGCTCAAGATCAAAATTGTTTCCTCAGAAGGAAGAATTTACTCAGGGTACAGAACATTGAGACAGGCGCATACAAAGTCTAAAACAGCATAACATCGATTGCGATATTTAATAAGACAGGGATCTGTTTTCAGTGGCCATAAAATCTCACAAATTTGAATCAAACAGTTGCAAACTGCTTCTGTTTACATTTAGTCAGAAATAGGTTTCAACTAGTATTAGTTGTGCTGGGAACTGGTGGCATAGGATGCAAAGATATATTCTTCTTTTGCAGTTAGTTATATGATGTGTGTGACCATGGAAACAGCACTTCAACAGGTAGCCAAACTGCACCTTGTTAGGAAAATCTTCTTTTAATTAAGAAATGATGCCTTTTGATGTAGAGGAGGTCTGCATAATTTGCCAAATGCAGCCTTTGAACGATGTATTAAAGGTTGCCACGTTTTTAACACCTGCTCCTCAATCCTCTCCTAGGCAAGGAGAAAATCAGGATGATATCAGTCTCCTGGTACTCCATCTACACAGAGCTGGTGAGCTGCATCTGGCTTCTCTTAACCTCAATACCTAAAAGCATATGAATTATGATTTTGAGGGTGCATATGAATAAAAGAGGATGAAAAGTCAGCAGATGCAGTCTAAGTGAAAATGTCATATCTCAGGCAAATGAATATAGAAGACCCTATAACAGGAAAATATAATTTGAGGTAGGGAATGGATGCAAACTGTTCCAATATTTTAATTCCAAAATTGAAGTACTAGCATACAGACCTAATGTAATACTTTCTTCAGGTACTACTTGAGCAGCTTTGTGCTGATGTATAATCTTTCTTGTTTCCAGTGTCAGCTCCTGATGTATACCTGATAGCACTAAACTGAGCATAGGTGTGTGCTTCAGGAGATGATGATGCTAAAGGACAAAGTTGTTTGATACCAGATTTATTCTTTGTCCTTACCGGAGGTGGGTTCCTACCAGTTCTATCCGGTACTATAGAACTGGTAGCAACTTGGCGATGACGTCATGTAGCCGGTCTCATCGGTGTCTCCGTGGGTGCCACCATCTTGGATTTTTTTGCTTCTGCGCATGCACAGAAGCTAGCTTTTGATTGCTGCACATGCACGCGCACACAGCGCGACCCTGAGCGAACAGGCAGCAAAAATATCCGGAACCCACCCCTGGTCCTTACGGTAGCCTGGTAATTTTGAATGTAGCAGAGGATATTGTCCACTTTGCTGGATGGAGATACATTTTCCATCATCAAGGAATGCAAGAACACTTTTCTTTTTGCATTTTTGCGAATATTTCCAGTGCTTAGAAGGCCAGTACCTCCAAGTTTTAATTTTTATAGGCTATAATGTTTCTATTGATATTTGTACTAATTGGGTTTTAATTGTTTGATTTAAAAAAAAAGCAAAGTTATCCTATGGAAACTACTTGTTTGTTAATGAACATAAGTTTTAAAGTTTCAGATAAAAATGGGTATAAATACATAGCTAAAAGTTTCATTAATTTAGGAGAAAGATAAACATAGTAAAATGTAGTAAAAATTCTATTTTTAGCTCTATTGTGGCTCCTTTATCAAAGGTTATAAGGCTATAAGGCTACAAAATTTTAGGTTGGAATTTTTACTCTTAATTCATATGGCAGGAGTTACACTTTGCAATAATCCCATTCTGAAAATAGCAGTTAATTTTAATTTTTACTTTTTGAAGTCATAGTGATTTAAGGGAATTAATACTTAACATTAGCTTATGGCTCATGACATTTTAAATAATTTGAACTATTCTAAGAGGAACTAGAATTGCCTAAAATTGTGGTTTTAAATGATTTAGAATTTGATACAGATCCATTAACAGTACTCAGTTTTTAAATTTATATGATTCTAGGTGTAAAATATTTTATAAATAAAAAGTATTGCTAAAATGGATATTAACTCTTTGCAAGAATTTGATGCTATCTTAGGATATTATTTTCCCATTTTGGTTTTATATCCTAAATTTGCTAATAGGATTTTATGAAATTTAATCAGTTTAAAGATGTTAATATAATCCTGAGTGTACCAAGCACTAGGAGCTTATCATTATATGAAAAATTACAGATTTAGCAAATATGAGAATGAGTAGCAAAAATACCTCTTTGTTCAGTATTGCAAAGGTGAAGCCACCACAGATTTTTAGAATTAGATAGATAGATATTTGTTTATAAACTGGCTTTTTATTGAAATAGTAGAAACACTAATTAATATTATTTTGCATTTAATGATTTGTTTAAAAATTAGGCTGAAAGATTTACTCAAATTAATGTGGTATAAGGGGCGTGCATAAGCGCACAAGCGTGCCTACCGTCCCTGTCCTATTGTTCCCTTTTATCCGAATCCATCTCATGTATTCATAATCTTGACTATACTTGTATCTCTTATCTAATACATGCTTGACGAAATAGATAAAATAAAATAATTTGGAAATGGAAGAGGAACTAGGGAATCCAGTTCAATGCAGAAGAAACCCAGGTGGACTGACTTGTCCATCTCTAACTTTAGCCGGGGGTCCATTCATGTATGCCACCCCCTCCCTCTGAGCTGCTCCAAAGGCTCCTTTCACCATCTCTGTATCGCCACTTGCTTTGAGTCTCATTCTTATTTTATGTTTCCTGTGTCTGCTCCCACAGAAAATCTATTATTAGTCTCTAGGGTGAATGTCAGCGAGTAGGATTATTTATACATGTAAATCGGAATGACTGGAGGATTGAAGTTATAATGACAAGCTCCTTCAGTCTTGATGCAGGTGATTACGATGTGGCAGGTTTCATTCTTTCTGCCAGAATCCACAACCTCGTGGAGACGATTTACTGTTGGTGGGGATGTCAGGCTATAAATCAGAATGCAAGCTGGGTCCACTTCCTCCCGTCTTAGGCTCATTTGTGCTTTTCTCCGGTGGTAAATCTAATCCCATAACCGCCTTGAAAAAGGAGCGGGAGGGTGAGGAAAGGGACTGGCAGGTACTCCTCGACTTACGACCACAATTGAGCCCCACATTTCTGTTGCTAAGTGAGACAGTTGTTAAGAGTTTCCCCCCATTTTACAGCCTTTCTTGCCACTGTTGTTAAGTGAATCACTGCAGCTGTTATGTTAGTAACATGGTTAAAAGGTCACAAGAGGGGATCCCGCGATCCCGAGACACCGCAACCGTCATAAGTACATGCAAGTTGCCAAGCGTCTGAATGTTGATCACATAAACCATGGGGATGCTGCAATGGTTGTAAATGTGAAAAACTCCCATAAGTGGGTTTTTTTTTTAATTGCTGTTGTAATAACGGACACTAAATGAATGGTTGTAAGTCGAGGACTATCTGTACTGAGTTTATGGAAGATGTTGCTTAGGTAGCATAGCACTCGTGTCAGAAGCACCAAGGTGCTTCTGGGTTAAAAAGATTAGCCGGTGATGTCACTGTTGCCTGGGAGATGCCAAGTTGGAGTCTCCTTTCATGTCCCTGGCAAGAGCTGGAGTGAAGGACGGGAGCTCAGGCCTGACCCACGGCAGCACTCCGGTCTCTAACATGGGCTTGCCAGCCTCCAACCCAGCCCCCTAACCATGCGAGCCACTGGGGTCCTAACTCAGGGGTGAAATCTAAAAATTGTCCCTACCGGTTCTGTGGGTGTGGCTTATTTTGTGGGCGTGGCTTGGAGGTCAGG
>JANHFT010002778.1:42390-52494 GCA_032467955.1 Pseudoxenodon macrops | reverse complement strand
TCCATTCCATTCCATTCCATTCCATTCCATTCCATTCTATTCTATTCTATTCCATTCCATTCCATTCCATTCCATTCTATTCTAGATGATATAATTGTTTTAAATAAATAAATATATGAATAAATGAATAAACAAACAAACTAAATATTATGTCCCTCTTTCAGATTTGCCGCTTTTTCAGGTGTGTCCTTTAGAAAATATGGTCACTGTAATTTTTATATTGCAGCTTATGCGCTATGATTCTCTCTAAATGGAATATACAGCACCCATAAAGGTAAACATAATTATTAACTACAATGAATTATTTCTCTACAAAAGCAACTGTGATGTGTACAAACTTATGGACAGATCTGCCCAGATACAAGATTGACTAAAGGAGACATTCTTAGCAAATGAAGTATGACTGGAGCTGAGTTGCTTCTTGAAAAGTCATAATAGATCAAGAATGGTATGTGAATGAGCCTGAACAGCAAGACTTTTTATGAGCATTTTCTCACCCTTCAAGCCCGGGGATGAAAAAAAGCTCCAGCTCAGGTTGAGCATCTGATAGGAGACAACTTTTTCCCCAACTTCAAGGCTTGAAAATATAGTAGTTTGACTGTGGTATATAGTGACATTCTAAAGCCGATTGTGATTGAGAAGCATGACTTCTCTCCAATGCGCAGTTACCTCACCTCTAAGTATTTTAAGTGGTCTCTGATTATCTCAATGGAAGCTCTTTTTAAAACTTAATTTCATTTGATGAGTTTGTATGCGTGGTGTATGTTGAATGACCATGTGAGTATGCAAAGAGAATTCACATGTATGTGCCCATTGTCCAGGGGTGAGTTGTAGATATTTTTGCTGGCGGTTCACTCAGGGTGACGCTGTCTTTGCGCAACAATCAAAAACTAGCTTCTGCTCATGCGCAGAAGCAAAATCCAAGATGGCAGCGCCCACAGAGACACCGATGGAACCAGCTCCGTGACGTCATCACATTGTTACTAGTGGTTCTAAAGAACCGGATAGAACCGGTAGGAACCCACCTCTGCCATTGTCCCAAGTAAAGTGAAGGACACATGCTCTTTAATTATATTTTTATTGGCAATCTTGATTTCGCAATCCTAATGTATGTTATCCTGATTTACAAAAATTCAATGATGGTAATGCTATCCTGCAGAAATTAGATATTACATATTTATGGAATTAACAAGAATTTGACTGATGCTTGGACTTTATGATCCACTTTTAGGCATGCTTATAAGGCATGCTTGTTTGCTTGAAATAAATTAAGAGTTTGCTTCTTTGGAAATCATTCTGATAGAATGGGAATGTGGTTTAAAAGATGTAATGAAGAAAAAAAAGTAACTGGTAAGAATACCGATTCTTTGTCACTCAACAAAAATCAGACGTACATGTCATGGTTGTCCCAAAGGTGCTTTTTTCAAAAAACAACTGGACTTTGTTTTTCCTTGAAGACCTTTCAGTTCTCATCCAAAGAAGCTTCTTCAGTTCAGTTCAGTGAGAACTAAAGAAGCTTCCTTGGATGAGAAGTGAAAGGTCTTCAAGGACAAACAAAGTCCAGTTGCCTTTTGAAAAAGCACGTTTGGATGATTACACAGATACAATTATTAATCAAAGTTTATGAGAAGAAGCTATGTGAAGGGCTACCATCATTTGTGTTGTTGTAACATTCTGAAAAAGAGCAAACATTTTAAAGTATTACTTTTTACTGAGTGAAGTATGTATAAAAATAACATAAAAGGCTACAGAACTTTAGATTTTTATCAGCAGTAATATAACATGCTCTTTAGTACTTCAGGACCCCAAAACAAATTCTGAAATCTGGAAGAAAGTCGTTTCTAGTAGAAATGTAGAAGAAATATTGACTGCCGTAACTATAGCAGCAACTAATGTGAATAAAGAAACCATGTTAACTTTGCTAAATCTTTTAGAAAAAGTGATTTATTAAACTTTTTAATATATAATTATGATTTCATTTCTTAGGCTGGAAGAAGAAAAAAGATATAATAGGATCATTTTAAACTTAATTTTTGACATAGTGGGTCTTGGAACAAAATCAGTTCTTTATTTTTGTTAATAGATTATTCTTGATACATTTACAAGGGAACATATGCCTGAATTCCCATGGAGGACTGCTGAAGATGCATCAGAAATGGGATAATTTTTTTTTAATCTGCAGGGAAGATTCATAGGAGAAAAACTATCCCAGTGGGGAAGTGGTAGCTCTACTGGATGGATGACCCTGCCTTATATTTTATTTACAATTTTTGCAACTCAATGGTCTAGAATTGTAAAGAATAACTGCAGAAATCCATAAAGGGAATAAAATTATTCAGAGTATAATTGCATTTTAATCCACTTCTATTAGTTTTATTCACTCACAGAAAGATACTGAATCCATTTGTGGTTCATTGATTTAAGCACTCTTGTTTTAGTTTTATGTTTCTATTATTTGAGGTTGTTTTTTTTATTGTATTGGGTAAAGTGTACAGAAATAATTTTATATTTAATTAATCAGAAATAAACCAAGGCCTGGAGGAAGGAAGGGCATGCTGAGTTTAGAAACCATATTCTAAGTACCATTAGTCCATGATGGTTGACATAACTAAAATATACAGTCCATAGTGAACAATGTCTACAGCATTCCATCTATATACGTTGGACTGTACATGTATGGCTGTGTATGGGAAATATGAAGAGCTTTAGTAATAAGTGTACTAACTTATAACAGTACTCACAATTATGTGTCTACACAGAAGTATATTAGTGGGATTTATTTCAAGATATGTAAACATCACATTGCTTCCTGACTCTTAGCTGAGTTTGTACAAGAGAAATGTATTGTAATGTAAACTCTAATATAATAACAATACAATACAGTGCAGTACAATGCAATGCAATGCAATGCAATGCAATACAATACAATACAATACAATACAATACAATACAATACAATACAATACAGCTGTGGTTACATTTAATGCATTTGTGTAGAACCTGTGGCAAATATGAATGATCTTCAAGGACACATTTCCTTTTTCAAAGAATACATGGAGTCAACATGTCAAGAATACAAAACACAATATGTTTTCCCCCAGAATTGAGACATATATTTCAGAATTTTTAGGCAATCAAATGAAGATTAAAATAGCTACCAAGAGCTGGAAAATAATTGTTTAAAAAACTAAATCCAAGAACACAAACCATGAACTAAGCCCCTTTCACTTTCTCACACACACACAGTTTGATTAGCATTATATTAATCTGAAAAAGGAATTGGAAGAAGTACTATAAACAGTGTGGCAAGTCAATATTCATAAACAATCTGTCAGATTGCAAGTGCTGGTGAAATACACAGATTACAATAAGAAATTCTGGCAAATGGAAAATGAAAAGAAATCTCATAGCAGAAGCTAGAATTATCTTGTTCCAACATGAAGGGAAACAGTTATCTTGTGATATGGTACTAACTACAAAATGGGTTTGCTGGCTTCAAAAATGGATTAGACAGATTTATGGAAGTTATGGCGATCACAGGCCAAGGCTCTTGGCCTTGATGCCTCTGAAGGTCATCTACTATTGAAGACTAAATCTTAAATCATCATCACCCCTCTATGGATACCCCCTTGTCATGTGCAAGGGGTTTGTCATGCTCTGATTACCAGAAGGGACACCCATGTCAGCCTCAGAGTTTTCTTTCATTGGGGGTGTTACTTGGAAGAATAGTGAGCCTCCTTGTCAGTGGTGGGAGTCAAACATTTTTACTACCGGTTCTGTGGGCATGGCTTGGTGGGCATGGCAGGGGAAGGATACGGTAAAATCCCTATTTCCTCCCGATCAGGTGGGAGGCAGAAAATAGATGGGGGCGGGGCCAGTCAAAGATGGTATTTACCTGTTCTCAAAATTTCCGCTATCAGTTCTCCAGAACTGGTCAGAACCTGCTGAAACCCACCTCTGCTCCTTGTGCACTAACAACTTTAAAAATAAATAAATCTCCCTGAAGAAATAAATCTCCCCAAGAATTTCAGAGGGAAAAATATCCTGGATCAGAGTATGAGTTTATTTACACAGAAACATACGATTACAAGTAAATGTTATACAAGAGACAACTTGATGCATTTGTGAACTTCATAAAACTAAACTGAAGGACAATATCTCTGAATTGAGTTTCAGTATCCTAATACTTTTGACTGACTTTTTAGTATATCATAATTTTCCTTAAATGCAGAGATCAAGGCACATGATAGTTCAACATAGATCACAAATAACATAGATTTGGAAAAGAACATTATATTGGGACTTCTATTTTCAATTTTCTTTCAAATGATTCCAAGTATTGAATTTGTCTTTTGTTGCAGCAGCTGTGCATTGGGTTGCCATTTTCACCTACACCTAACTCATTATTTCACACCACTTATAATAACTGTTTTTCTGTTGTTGTTGAGCCAACACTACAAGCCAATTTAACTATACCTAATGAATTGGAATCAGATGTCAATTAAAACAGTACAGCCACTTCTTTGCTAACTAACACCTGATTAAAATTCTGTGGTTAATCATTGCAGCTAAGGATGTGGAGTAATCACTATATTATGTATATACTTTGCTGGGGTATAATTTTGCAGTTAATTACATAACAACTAGGTCTATCTCTCTATCCCTACCCTGAACTCTCCTAGCAACCAAATTGTATTGCCTAATGCAAGAGAAGTGGCTTATTAGGTCAAATGAGAAGAATATATTTGAAATTTTTACAAACATATAGTAATAACAAATCTAGTTTATTCCAGATTGCTTATGCAATATTTGGTGGCTAGGGTTTTTCCAGGTTTAAAACTAATAGGGGAGTTTTCTGTTTTATACTGTACTAAGTCTACATTAGAACTCATCTCATTTCATATACCAATCTCTTCAAGATGGCAAGAAGCCAATTGTACTGCCAAAGTTAGCCACCAGGTCAAAGGAGATTTGAAGAGCTGCAATTGTGATGTTAAGGGCCACATATAGTCCTAAAGCTTTAGCTTGTCTATGCCTCCATTAAGAAAGGCATCGTACATGGGTGTCAAACTTGCTGCATCATGTTGCCATCACATGATGTTTCACCACATTTTTCCCCTTCGCGGAGCTGGGGTGGGCATGACATATGTGTGACATATCCAGCTCATGGGGGGCCAGTTTGACACCCCTGGCATAGTTGATTAAGAAAATTAAGAATGCATTTAAGAAAGTGGATTGTCTGGTTTGGCAATTAGATGCTTTAATGATCTGAGGCATAAAATGACTTGCTGTTCTTTATTCAAATTAATTTTAAATGTGTGTATTAATGGGAAATCACTTCTTTGCTTACTTGCAATGTATAGAATAGAATAGAATAGAATCTTTATTGTCATTATAAATGTACACCAATCAGCATATATTAAAATGAAATTTCATTCATTCAGTTTTCAAAAAATAGCCATTGTGCATATAGCCACATACACACAAAGAAACATCACAGTCTAGTTCTAATGTATACTTATACATGGTGAGAAAAAAGAATCCTGCAAGTTTACAAGGTGGATGGTCAAAGACAACGTACACATGATCAAAGGCAAATTATGCAGCAAGCAATATTACTACAAGATGGAGAAAGCTTTCTAGAAGTTTGTGAACTAGAATTTCCAGCATCATTTTCCATTGGCTTCACTGCTGAAAACCTAAAATCAGCAATCTGGAAACCCACAGAATTCCAGTCCTGCACTTTGGGTAACTAAGAGGCTCTGAATTGTTTCTGTGAAAATGGTAGGAGGCTTTTAAGGCTGGCAAACAGCATTTAGTCTTTGATTGGATTGCTGGAGGTCAGGACCTAAGATAAAGACTGCATTTGTATTAACTTAAATTAATTGCAGTTAATATGATTAATCCCTCTGAGATTAATAATTTCCCCCTTCTGCAGCATGAAAAATTACAATTCAGCAGTTACTTTTGCTCTAAACTATAACATAGCCACAGCTATATCCTTTAATTTAATTAAGTTTAAACATTTTTAAATTTGTATTGGTTTGCAACCTACAAAAATAAGATTGGGTAAGAGGGAGCAAGTGATGAAATATCTGTTGTGATGGTATAATTACAAACCCCATAATATATTTGCTCTTGTCTGATAAAGGCTAGATTTTGCATTATTCCATCACAGTATACATTTTGTCATTTTTGTCACCATCTTAGTACTGGATATCAAATTGGACCAGAGGTGGGTTGCTGCTGGTTCAGTTCTATAGAACCATTAGCAGAGATTTGAATCCGCTCACCAAACCGGCAGCAATGTCCGGCTGGCCACGCCCCTGATCCAGTTCTCCAGGAGCTAATCAGTCTTCCCAGTGGAAATTAGCTTGAAAATAACCCTCTGCACATGCGCAAAGCCTCCTGCACATGTGCAGAGGGATATTTTTGAGGCAATACCTGGATGCAACAGGGGTACATGTGCGAGCACAGTGCACACGTGCAAAATGCACACTCCCATTGTGACCGGTAGGAAAGGCAAGTAGAATCCATCCCTGAATTGGACTAGATTCTGGACTTCCATCCCATACAACATAAATCTTATTAAATTATAGTTGTCGCTCCCTTATTCCCTATGTAATTTAAGCCTACAGAGAATATTACACAGAAAGACAACTGTTGTTAAAAATAATTTACAGAAAGAATCATTGCGTACATTAAAAATAAAATGTAGATATTTACAGCCAGAAATGTGAGACACCAGGGGTACACTGATCTCTGAACTCCTTCTTTTAACAACTCATGACCCTCACTGATCACAACTGCTCAAAATTATAATTATAAAAGAAAAATAGCTTAGAAACAAGTTCCTATGCAAACATTTGAAGTACAAATTAGAAGGAGCAGAATGCTGGTATGATAATGAATGTCTTTCAAACATGTAGTTTCTTAATCCAGAAATCTACAAAGAGCACAACTTCATGTAAGCATTGACATTGTTCCTATCTTGTATTTATGTCAGCTTGATTCTAACTTAATAAGAAATTCCTGCCTGAACTAAGACACTTTGTCAACAGCTTGCAAAGAATTCATTGCAAATTGCAGGTTACCAGTAGACAATTTCCTTGATACTGTGCACTTCCACTTTTCTCCTCCAGGAAAACAATTGGCAGTTGTTTTGCTTCATGGACATCAATCTTCCTGGACTTTCATTTGGGTGCATTTGTGTATGTGTACAAACACACACTCATGCTTATATTAAATTATATAAGATTAAAGCATCAAACATCATATGTATGCCAACACAATAACCACATAAAAATAAAATATCCCTTCTTTCCATCCTGTTCCACTTTAATTATTTCTAAACTTCAGTTTTACAGGTTTGCTGAAATATCACAGTGAAATTTGATCTCTGCTTATCATAGAAAAGGTTGCTGATTTAAAACTGACAGAAATATTGTTTTCATTGTAATTTTTCTTTTCCCGAGTCCAGGGACACTCTGTTTTATCATTTTTACAATAACCTGATGTAGAAGACCTTGATGTCACATTGGTGAGTGTGTGGGGTATTAACATCATCTATTTCTGCCCTACACAAACAGTTACCGGTACCAGTGTAGTAACAGCAAACAGCAAATTGAAATAAGACAACTGCTAGCCAGATAAGAATGGCCAAACATGCTATTGTTTATCCAAGGTCTGGATGATCATATTAGAAATCCTTATGTGGCATTTCTCTTTTATTTTGGACACACAGAGATCAACAAAATCTGCATAGTAATTCTCTTTTTATTCCTGAATTCCTGTTGATCTAAGTCATACTTCAATGACTTAGATCAACAGCTTCCACAACAACTATCCAAAAGAGTAGGAGTATGGTGGTCACATGGTTAGGACACTGGATTAGAGATTAGCAAGCCCATGTTTGAAACCCAAGTACTTCCGTGGGATGGGGTGAGCTCCCATCCTTTGCTCCAACTCCTGCAGGGGACATGAAAGGAGCCTCAACTAGGAGTCCCCCAGATAATTGTGATGTCTCTGGCTAATTCTTTCAACCTGGAAGCACCTCAATGCTTTCAACATGAGTGCAATGTGATCCAAAATAGTCCAATGCCATTTAGTTTTTGTAAATTTGAGCTGTGAGTTTCTACATTCAGGGAGGCCATATAGACTAAGTGAATTCCTTTGGTTTGATGAATCTGGGAATCTGGAATAAGTATGGGGACTTTGGGACTTTGGGACTGTATTGTAAATATAAATATTTTACACTGTAGGTATTAGGACTATTTTCTGACCGGAAATAATCCAATACTACATTAAGTTCAAGAACGTTTTTACTAAAAAGTTTCACATAAAAGACAAAGCACCATTCTGTCAAGTGTTGGAATGCCTCATGCTTCCACACATCTTCCAGAAGACAATTCATGGCTTATATTAAGAAACAATAAATTACTTTGAGTGTTGATTCAATAGTTTAGCATGACTGCAGCATCTCACAGCAGTAACAATTTGTTCAATTTAGTGATTTGGCTCCCAATTTCTTTTTGCAATTCATTGTAATATGAAGATAGATAGGTATGAAAACTTATATATATTGAAGTAAAGAAATTTGCAAGAACATCTATGTTTTCACAAGCATCAATAGTTCTTAAATTCAGCTTATGGTTGTGAGAATAAACATACAGTGCTTGTGGTACCTCTTCCAGAAATTAAGTTTGCTTAATTTCTGGGAAGTGGGGATGGCTGGATGAAGTGACAAAAAATCCCCAGTGATTTAAATTCAAACACTCTAAATGTTGTTGTTTTTTTAATTTTAGTTTTAGTGGTTAAACCAAACTAATCCAAATTTGGTATGCTGGTATGCTTTGGTATACCTCTAATTTTAAGTATATCTTATTTCATGTTCCCAAAACATAGTTTTCATTTTATGAGCTATTTCTCTCAAAATACGATAAATAACTTTTTGCATCTATTTCTTTTCCAAGATTTCAAGGACATCTAAAGTCTAGAGAAACTGTACTTTTATTGGATATTTGTTACAGCTTGAGTAAAATAGATAAGGTAAATCCAGAAAGGATTCTGCTTACCCATTTTGTTATTTTATTTTACAATCCCTGAACTTAAGTATTAATATTTTAAATCTGTATGCTGTAATAAGATTTTTAACCAATTTGTGCCCCCTATCAATGCTTTTATTATTCATATGGGGTATATATTTGATCACTGTGGTATAGATGTATGTACTCGAAAGGAAAACTATTTTAAAGATCTAAATACAAAGTTATAGAATCAAAACAGTTAGTAGAATCTCACCCCACTGAAGGTCTCTTTTTGGTCATTGAATTTCAGCCACATATGACACTGGGGGCTTTTGGGCTGCAAAGAAAGGATTACCCTCCCCTCAATTGATTTGGCACCTAGCTGACTTAAACTGATCTCAGAAAAACTAAGCAAGATCAAAGCTGTCTAGTAGAAAATCCCAGGACTGTATATTTGACTGAGAAGTCAAAGAAACATTCACATTGTTGTCAAGAAAACCAGATGGACAGATTAATGAGGTCACCAGGATTCAACTTCCACTTGAAAATGCCTTTGCTTTACTCGATACAAAACTTAAGGTGAAAATCAAACCTACATTTGAAATAAATTTTCTCTCAAAGCCTGGCAGCTTTCTTTTTTTTCAGATGGAAATAACAACACACAATGATTCAGTTTTTCTTGTGGGATTGACTTTGTAACTTGTGTGTCCCATTTCAGAAATCAGGTAGGTACTTACCTGTCTTGTAGTTCCACCGCATAAGAATGTGATCCACACAGAGAAAATTAATGGCAACAAAGAAAATTTCTGCTTGTTGAGGTCCAGAGGGATCATTTTCTATGTAAACAATGTTATTTATATATTTGTTTGTTTGTCTACTGATTCTTATTTATTTATTTATTTCCATCAAGCATATATTAAAACAGATAGAAGTATAGACAAGATTATGAATACATTAATTAATACATTAATAGATCTAGATTCATTGAGGTCAGCACTACCCCAGGGGTGAAATCCTACCGGTTCGGCCCGGTTCTATAGAGTAGGTTGCAAGCAGCTGGTGACATCATAGAACCGGT
>JANHFT010002778.1:16232-29082 GCA_032467955.1 Pseudoxenodon macrops | reverse complement strand
AGAGATTAATACAATAGGCGACACCATATGTGAACGAGAGAAAATATACTCCTCTCTATAATCAAATGTTAATTAAGTAACAGGCCACCACTGTTGCTAACCTAATCCAGCTAAATGGATAAAATGATGACTTTAAAAAGAAAAAAGAAACGTGAACGGAGCTACTGACAATGCAAGAGCTTCAGAATATTTGCCCTCAGTACATAGCAATAAGGCAGACATAAAAAAAAAAAATCCCCAAAGTCATTTCAGGAAGCAAGATCATGTAAAAAAAATATATCTGTTCTTATAGATACCCAGTAGAAAAGGCTACATTAAAAAGCTTCTTTTGAATCTGGCTCAACTCCTGGTGACTTCATGAGTACTGTCATGTAGTCTCCTTGGCAACAATGCAGAAATGGTTTGTCATTTGCCTTCTTCTGTTCACTTGTCTTTTTTCCTACTTCTCAAATCCCAGATTGGCCTACCGAGTATTCTATTCAAGTAGTCACAAGGCCGGGGCATGCTTAGCTTCTGAGCACAGACAAGGCAAGTCATTTACAGCATCCTAGGAAATGCTTTTCCATTATACATACCCCTCTAGAAATCTAGAGATTGGTAGTTTAAATTGCTCTGGAAAAATATAATAGATGCTTGAAAGCTCAGATGATCTAATAAGTGGTGGATTTAAGGAGAAAGAAACAGGATAGACTGATCTTGGGAGGAGTATCTATTTCTTCAAGAGTAATAGGTGGGAGGGGGGTGAATCTCAGCCACTGAGTAGGTAGTGAACTGGAGAAGAGAAGGAAAACAAAGGGAATCATTTTTATTTGATTTCTGTTCTTTCAGTCTGCCAAGGAGCTATCAGCATTCAGAAATTCTGGTTTCTTTCCAAAGTATTAATGTGCCAGCTGAGCAAATATACGTGCTAATGAATGACAACCAAAGTGATGACGAAGCAAAATTAAAGCAGAATGCAACAAAGGAGAGAAATAAAAAAGGGCAGAACTGTTAAAGTTGAAACACCAACTGTGAGCTTGGAGAAGGTTGCTTGGAAAGCAGGCAGATTCTGAGCAAAATGATTCCGAGACATCCAGAGAAGGAGTGGGAGAGAGTTCACCAGGATATTGATTTTGGAATAATAAACTTTGCTTTTCATTGCTCTCAGGACACCACTCTAAACAACTGGAGCATATTTTTAATCCATTGATTACCTTCCATACAAATGTGCTCAAAAAGGGAGACCCAATCCTACAGTCCAGAAGAGTTGAATCATTGCTTGAAAAGAGTCCTTCCTAAGTATGAATAGTATGACATGCTATACTATTTTAACCATTTTCTAGCTAAGGAACTTTTCTCGGGTTGCTAGACATAGTGGGTACATATAGTCATACAATAGTTTATTATTCACTATCTGAAGGTAATAGGGAACAAGATTCTCTTTAAAAAAATGTTGTACAAAAGCCATAATTTGCTTGAAGAATGTTCTTACTGAGCAAGCTGTCATATACTGGTTCATACACAATGCTAAACCATACATTTGGTTTACAAATTAGATGTAATCTGATTTACAAATGAGGTTGGGTTTACAAATTAGGTCTTTCAATGGGTTAGTCAATTAAACATAAGCTTAAATGAAACACACTTTGAACCAATATGTGATGCAATATGGCTGTTTACTTCTAAGAACAGAGGATGAAGCCATGTTACATGGCTTTGTTATGTTACACCTTTCTTCTGAGGCCTTCCCAACCATCTCAATAGACATAAGAAGCTTCTGAACATAATATGCCTGATCTGGTCAAGGAGAGAGAAGGAAAGAGATAATATATCATGCAAACACTCAATCCAGTCAATGATGGAGAATATACAATGTATACAGTGTAAAATACAGTGTAGATATTCTGTAGTAGCATCATCAAGCCAAGTTCCTTCAATGGGAATCCTAGCAAGAAAGCGCAGCCTCCTTTTTAGTATTAAGAACTTTGAAAATGGCCACTCCAGAGCTGAGCGTTCAATCTTAACACTAAGATTATTGATGCTAATAAGAGGTTGGGATGGTAGAGAAAGTCACTGCGGAAGTTTCTATATTTTGATCAACGTTTAGTACCATAATTATGGAACTTGAACAGGGCAAAAGCAGACCTCTACCCATCATAGATAATATCATCCATAAGTCCGAATACAAAGCTGAGGACAAACTAAATCAGGGTGAATAGCTAATAAATACCCAATGAACCTATATCATTCTCTTTCTTTAGTGAGGACAACAATATTGGAGAAGCATTGTTTTATAAGCCACACCTATGAAATAGAATGGAGATAAGAACAAAAACAATTTGCTGATTGACTGAACTGTTTTCATCATCTCTGAATTCATTTTAATTGTGTCTGACAAAGAAACAATGCTAACAAAGTGAATTAGATTTTTTTCCATAAGTAATTACAATCCAACTTGCAGGTGTTACATCCCTTTTTCTAGAAATGCATTAATTGATTGATTGATTGATTGACTTGTATCCTGCCTTTTATTCAGTACATCAAGGCTGCAGCCCTCTAGAACAGTATCCTCCACCCCTCAGAAGTTTGAGTTGGGACAGATGGAGTTGAAATCCAAACCATATGGAAGGCACTTTGCCCTTATGACAAATTCCATGAACTCTTAGTTTGTTCCTTGGTGTGATTTCCTGTAACTATTGCTATTCATGCTTAAATGCTTCAGGAGAATGAAAGCTTCCTATTCAATTACAAAAGAGGCTTCATTGTTAGAAGGTTTAGGGAAAACCCACTTCCCTACGAACAGATTCTTATCTTTCAAGATCCAATCTGAGTTTGTCACTGGGACCAGAAGTTTTGTCCGGACTCCTGAGCTCCATTTTTACTGGCAGAGGTTTTCAGGAGGCCGTGACAGCTGAAAACAGAGCTCGGGATTCCATTTTCACTGGCAGGCACTCAGGCCACCAAAGGCGCAACAGGAGTGTATGTTGAGCTGGCCACACCCACATTGGTCATGCCCACCCCAGTCCCCTGATGTCAAACACAACCCTAATGCGGCTTTCAATAAAATCAAGTTTGACATCCCTGCCTTAGAGGCTTAGAATCACAAGTTGTTAACAATTAGATTTTAGACATTTTTGTAAAGTTAATAAGTAAATGGCAAGAGGAATGCATAGACAGATGGACAGAAAAGAGATTCTTTCATTATGTTTTTCCCAAATGTCTGTATATGTTTGTGTTTATATGTGTGCATTGTAAATAATGTGATTTTTAGTATTTATTCCTGAATCTAGTTTAATTCCAATGTGCTCAAGGCAAAATAAAATTTGATGAGTAAAATTGACTTTTTTAATAGTAAGACATAATAATACTAATAAATAATACTGATCCCACTACAATATACCCAAAGCAATGTTCTTGTTTGCAAAACAATTGCTCACTTTTGTCATTTAAACCCAATCCAGCTGTTGTCTGAAACTCTGTCTGAGAAAGATATACTTTAGGACCCTAGAAAAAAAATATTAATCTCAAAATCTCACTCACAATAAAAAAGGCCATCGATATTTTGTCTCCCCTCCAGCAATAAATCTAAACCAAGGAAGGAAGTTTCAATCTTGTTCGCAAACTGCCCCTTTTGAGAAGAGCTATCAGTTGTCCAAAACCAAAGTTTCATCTAACAGCTGTCAATCAAGCACAAAACTCAGCAGAACCGTTGAGTGTAAATCACAGAGCAATCAATGTCAAGTACAGTCTCCATTGATCATTCAAGGGAGCCGATGTCATTCATGGGGAAGATTTTAGGAAAACATCCTTCTGTGAGGCAGGAAACTAATTTCTTGACGTTAAGTTTTCCATTTGGAGTTGTGGCTATTTTGATAGAGGTTTCGTTGTCTTGATGGAACTGATGATTTGATTGTGAAGGTTGAAATTGGCAGCCATTCTCATGCCACAGCCATTCTCAGATGGGGAAGTTGAACTGCCACAAACAAGAGGCAGTGAAGCTATTCTCCAAAGCAACTGAGGGCAGGACAAGAAGCAATGGGTGAAAACTAATCAAGGAGAGAAGCAACTTAGAACTAAGGAGAAATTCCCTGAAAGTTAGAACAATTAATCAGTGCAACAACTTGCCTCCAGAAGTTGTGAAGGTTCCAACACTGGATGTTTTTAAGAAGATGTTGGATACCCATTTGTCTGAAGTGGTGTAGGGTTTTCTGCCTAGGCAGGGGGTTGGACTAGAAGACCTCCAAGGTCCCTTCCAACTCTGTCGTTGTCCTTGCTGTTATGTGGTCATATTTTCTACTCTTTTTTGCACAATTAAATAATACCATATATTTTAAAAAATAGTATGCAATTGCTACATTTAAAAGAATTTTTGTTTTTCAGTCTTAACATACAAAAAAATATGATGGTCCTTGCTTCCACTATGAATGAAAAGATACAAAAACAAAGGATGAAAGAAAGAAAAAGAAGGCGACTGAGCACCAGTTCCAAAAGTTACTGTGTATTTTCTAAAACAAACAGTTGGCGTGGAAACAGATGACAGAGGAAGTAATTGATACCATTATTCCTTCTGTAGAATAATGGTAATAAATAAATAAATTGTTCTATATTATATAGTGGTGTATAGTATCCGAGGGGTGAGAAGTCAGAGATGCCAGTAATCACTGAAAGAAGTCACTGAATATTTATGGTACTTTTATTATATTGATTTAGCGATATGTATTTAGAGACTGAACTTAAATTGAGGGATGATGATATCCTTTTTGCAGCAAAATCCAGTTTCATATTAGTAGATTACTACTTTGGAGGCAGCTTCAGCCATTAAAAAATTTCGAGAGAGAGAGAGAGAATCATCTTTTTTTCCTTGATCAACTGGTAAGACGCTATACCATCTTCTCCCATCATCTTCATAGCTTTTACTGCAAATGCATTACCAGAATCTTACCAACATCAGCTGCCTTCTGCCAGGTTGTAAGAAAGTTTCTGCGAGGTTGCTTCAAGTCACTGAACTCAGATTATAAAAGTGATGGTCACTATAATCACTGTGCAATCAGGTTAGCTAATCTGAGTATATGTTCATATACATGAATATATTCACACATAAACACACATAGTGAGCCAAACTTCTTCTTCAAGCAGCGAACATATTTTATATTTATTAAACCCTCCTACCAAACTCACTAGAAGATTCTGTAAATAAATATAGAGGATTCTTTAAAAAAAATACTTTTCAGCACACTGAGACTATGTGCACCAGATAAATATAAACTGAATTCCTTTTAATGGGATTATCCTCCAGTGCTTCTACTAAGATTCAGAATCATCCATTCTAGAAGTAGAGGTCTGATGGAGTCCCAGTTTTCTATTAGAAAATGGGTTTATGTAGATATTTTCACACATTATTTGGCATCCCTTATCTCTCTGTGGCTGTTTCATGCGAGGCAACTTACAGAAACACAACTCAGCTTTCATTTTCCACTTCATCCCTTAATCCTGCAGAATTCTATTGTGTTTATCACTTCATCAGAAAACCTGAGAGGCTGATTGGGCTGGCAAAATTGTATTTATGATCTTCTCAAGGAAAGCATCTCTCCATATATGAATAATAAATCAACAGGCAAACTTTGTCAGTTTTTGAGAAAATGAGAAATCCGTGAGCCATTTAATGTGATCTTAATACACCAGATTTTGCTTTTTGTGAAGTGCACTCACCATGACTTTTCCCAAAAGGCTTGGGGGAGATATCTCTCTTCCTCTCCCCTCCTCCCTTTTGCCTTGGTTTACAGAAATGTGTTGTGACTCTGCAACTTAATAGTTTTTACTCTGCCTTGATTCTCAGCTGCAAACTTAAATCTAAAACAACAAATTAGAAGAAACTTTTTACAGTAAAAGCTGTTTGGTAGAGGAACAGATTGACAATGGCAGTTGTAGGTTTTCCTTCTCTTTAAGTATATACAATAAGTAGAAATAGAATGATCATCATTCATGGATATCATAATTACATCCTGCAGTATAAACCTTGATAATTGAATGTTGAGTTGGACTAGATAACTCCAAAGGTCCCTTTCAGCACCATGGGATATCTGTATTGTTTCTGGGATACTTTATTGCTTAAAGTGGAGTTCAGATGGTGCTTTCCACTGATAATACCTTTAAAAAAACTTGCAAGGCCATTCAAAAATTAATAGAGTTATCAGTATAACACCTGAGGATACCAGGGCATGAAATGATTAAAATATTGTGCAGTCACCTCTCATAAACTATTGGTATTTGCAAGTAAGAATTACTTCAATATTCCTGTGCAGAGTATTGGGATGATATCACTAAAAATTGTTTAGGGATGACCAGGTTTTTTATACAACTTATTCTGTTTTGTCACTTAACTGCATTATTTAAAACCGATAAATTGCATTTTGTAACATGCAATTGTATCATCCTTCAATTCCAGGAGACCTATTTTGCCATATTCAACAAACCATCTATTCCAAATTCAGTCATTAGTGTAATTTAATACCTTTTTATTAGAATACTAAAAGTAAGATGAAACAACATGAGTGAACTAATTTGGCCTACAGGTTAACAGTCGCATGAGTGCTTTGCTGGGTTTCCAAATCTTGATGTGTCAGTGTTTACACTCCTACTGCAAATATTGCTGAAAGCTTAGTCAACTTCGTTCTATAAAATGTCATCCTGCTTTTAAGAAATTAGTTTGGCACAATAGCTCAAAGCCATTTATTTATCTAGGCTGGACACAAAATTGATCCTTATCTGCAATGCACTTACATGTCTCTGTAGAAAGTTAAGGTGCCTGCTAGACGCTAATAAGACAATGGACCATCTTTTTCTAGTTTTTCAGGGTGTTGGTTTCTTGGTTCATTGTTGATTTCTTCTGCAGAGCAACATCAATTACCACCCAAATGACCAGCATTAGCAGCTCAGGCTCTGTGAATTTTATTCAGGTGAAGTTGTGCTACTATTCTTCTACCTCTAGCTCAGGGGTATCAAACTCACATCATCATGATGGCATCATGTAACCTATCAGGACCTTTCTCCCCTTTGCTAAACTGGGCATGGGTGTGGCCAGCATGTGATGCATCCAACCCGTAGGCCAGAAGTTTGACAGTCCTGCTATAGCTGAATATGATTATCCTGTTGATCACTTCTTACATACAAGCAAAACAAAATGGGTAAGCCCCAGAGACTATGATAATAGGCAGACCCATTGTTTGGGATGCCTAGGGAGCCATACCCAGGCATTCTGCAACTTTAAAGATACCATCTGCCGCACATGCCAGAAATGTGGGCACATTGCAGAAGCATGCCAAGCCACCCTCCCAAGCCCCCACCAGCCCAACTCAAACCAGCCCAGACAACAAATGGGCCCAGGCAGAACCGACAAGGGGGCCCTAGAGAGAGGCACAGAGATGACTACCCACACCAGGACAACCGGGAGATCTACAATACAACCGTGGGGCACTCGGATGGAGGCCAGGCTGGAAAATTCCACATGACCGTGTCCATAGAGGGAAGACCCTGCCACATGGAGAGCGACACTGGCTCCATTTTTACTATTATGTCCTGGGACAACCTCTCGCAAGCCCTACCCAACATCACCAAGCGCCAACTAAAGCCACAATATATGAAGTTAAATGACTTCCAAGGCAACCCCAATCAAGTGCTGGGATGAGCGGAAGTAAACCTAAGCTTCAAGGGATTCACAGGTCAAAACTTTCTGATTATAGTGGACGCTTACTCGAAATGGCTAGAGGTCGTAGCCATGCACTCCACCACTACAGAGGCCACCATCAGGGCACTACGAAAACTGTTCACAGCCTATGGCTTGCCGGACATCCTGGTGTCCGAAAACAGGCCACAACTGAAAGCAAATGGAGGAGTTCCTGGCCGACCTGGGTATTCGCCAGGTACTGGTCGCACCCTACAGCCCAGCGAGCAATGGCTGGGCTGAATGGATGGTGAAAATGACGAAGGAAGCGCTCACCAGAATGGGCCCAGGAGACTGGCATCGACCAGTTCCTCTTGGCCCAACACATCATGCCCTGCGCAGCCACCAACTCTATCCCAGCGGAGATGTTGATGGGCCAAAAGCTGAGGTCCCAACTAGAGCATTTGAACCCTAATTACCACTTGGAGATGCCACTGGAGTCAAGCAGAGTGACCAGAGTGCTAGCATAGGCCCAATAGAACCGTACGTCAGCCAGCGTACTTATGGGACTACATGACCCACATTGGCTGCGGTTTGGACGTTCCACAAATTAAGAGGGGAGCGGTTTTACGTCCTCATGTATGGGAGTAAATTAGCATACCTGCCGCTGATTGGCTGAACTAGCGGCAGGAAAATTAAACCACTGTCAGTAATCGGCAGGCTATCGGGAAGCCTTTATAAGTGGCCTCCCTGCAGGCTGCCGGCAGTTCGTATTGCCTCCTTCACGGAACCAATAAAGGTAGCTGACTGTTCACGCATCTCATTCCTTCTTCCCCGCGCGATCTAACTGCTCAATTGTTTGCATCTTTGAAAACAGCCCCAAGCAAAGTTCAAATACTAAAAGCCATGTATTTCAATCATCATCATCATCATCATCTTAGCAGGAAAATCACTTCAATACATCCATAATATATTCAGGTGTTCCTGTTACAACTGTTTCCAAGGTAAATTTTCCCAAGTAAAATTAGCTTACTTGAAATGTTTTCAAATAACCTTAGGTACTGATTATAGCCAATGAGGTGTGTGTGTGTGTGTGTGTGTGTTGGTGTTGAATGGACAAGTTTAAAAAAACACTCCTCTTGTTTTCTCCATTCCTTCTTCACCACTTATTAAACTGTCCTGATTCATCAATCTTTATCCCTACTGGCTGGATAGTGTTATTTTTCCCTCAATGGCAGCCTGAACAAAATACCAGGGAAGGGTTGTACTGTCCTCACTTTAAATTAGTTTTTTTACTTTGTTTGATCCAACATGTCTAAGGACTTTCTCAGTCATCAAGATCATGTTTGTCCCAAAGGTGCTTTTCAAAATGAACTGAAGATTCTTGGATGAGAAGCGAAACATAATCAAGGAAAAACAAAGGAAGTCCAAGTCGCCTTTTGAAAAGCACCTTTGGGTTTGACCCAACAGACTCTCAGAAAAGACATTTCCTTTCATCAACTCTCTGATCCTTTCCTGGGATCTTTATTATATATGGGTGCACATGCATCTTTTTCCATGTTCACCTCTCAAAGCTGTTTACATTTTTTTTAAATGACTTCCCCCAAAATGATGTGCTGAGCAGTGGGCAATTTTTCTCTCTCTCCTGCCAATGAACAGCTTATTTTGTTGCCAAAGCTGGCTATTTGGTGGCTTTGTTCCCTAGAATTGAATGAGAGTAACTAGGAAGGACCCAAAAACATCTTCTGATAATTGTGCACCTTTGAAGAAGAGGGATCTTGAAAATCACAATTCTTGGTAGGTAGCAACCAGAAGGCTTTTTCACTGCAGCTGTTCATTTTCAGCAATCAATAGACTAGTGGATTGCTGACCTATCTTACAACTCTTGCTGTATCTTTACAATTTTTTTCTTTGTTCTCTCTTTGTTTGCCATTGAACTATAAAATACTTTCACTAGAACACTTTCATGTGTTAATATCACTTTATAATGCCTTGGTAAGGCCACACTTGGAATACTGATCCAGTTTTGGTCACCACGATGTAAAAAAGATGTTGAGACTCTAGAAAGAGTGCAGAGAAGAACTGCAAAGATTATTAGGGAACTAGAGGCTAAAACAAATAAAGAACAGTTGCAGGAACTGGGTATGTCTAGTTTAATGAAAAGAAGGACTAGGGGGTGACACGATAGTGGTGTTCCAATATCTCAGGGGTTGCCTAAAGAAGAGGGGGTCAACCTATTCTCCAAAGCACCCAGGACAAGAAGCAATGGATGGAAACTAATCAAGGAGAGATCCAACCTAGAACTAATGAAAAAATGTCCTGACAGTTAGAACAATTAAGCAGTGGAATGACTTGTCTCCAGAATTGTGGGTGCTCCAACACTGGATTTTTTAAAAGAAGAGATTGGGCCACTATGTACCTGAAATGGTATAGGGGTTCCTGCCTGAGCAGGGGGTTGTACTAGAAGACCTCCAAGGTCCTTTCCAATTCTATTATTCTGTTATCTGTAAGGATGTGATTAGTGAATATTTATTCTCCTATACTGAAAGTTACCTGATTGGACTTACACCTGCATTGAATTATATTATACAGATTTTATTTTTGCTAGCTTTTTTTTTAAAAAGAAAGAAAATTGGGAAAATCCTTATGTTTTTATTACTTTTCATTGTTTCTCTTGTCCTTGGAAGGAACAGTGTTTTTTTCAAAATGTCTACAAAAGGAGATAAAGTTTCTGGGAAGCCTTTGGGGAAAAATGTTTTCTAGCTTACTTGCTTTTTTCAAAGATATAAATTAAAAAAAACTGCCTGGGTTTTTTAAAAAAAATGGGTTCACTACGGTTTTGAAAAAACCCAAAAAATAGCGGAAAATAGCAGCTGGAGTTTATTTGCAATTTGATGAATTGGAATGTGATTTGTTGCCTTCTGACATGAAGAAGGAAGAAACCTGGTCTGAAAATTACAGGCTTGACAGAAAAGACAAGGACATGAATACAAGAAATTCAGAGACAATGGAATTTAGGGGTGATGAACTGAATATTTTTTTGGCAAGATGAATCCTGTTCTTTCAGAAAGCCATTTTGATGCTGCAGAGAGACAGCTACAACAGAGACATTTAGCTATGGGAAATGGGGTGCAGTTGTTGGAAAAGTTCCCAACTAAAATTCTAAGAAATGGCTTAGAATGAGGATATTTGATCAGATTACAGACGATGGTTGGGGTGATTTGTGTTAGATGAGATGCTCTTGTAGACTTTCTATGAGCTAATTACAATAACAGATTTTAACAGAGGGTTTTGAAGCTTAACTTTGTTGTTGAATAAACTGTTTATTATAATAGCTAGATGTATAACAGGTCAAATTCATTGAAAATATATGTAGAAGTTTATAAATCTCAAACCTGTCTCACCAAGGAATATTATTATAGCTATTATTGTTGCAACATATTTGTCAGTGCTAAAGTAAGGGGGATAATATGTGTGTGTGTGGGGGTTAATCCACATTTTTAAAATGTCTTTATTTAGTTTTGCTTTGTTCTTGTAAAATCTCCATTTTTCCCCCTTGGAGGTTGTATTTTAATTTTCTATATTAAAAAATAAAACATTTTAAATGATAAAAACATGTTTTAAAAAAAAACAAGTTTACAGTAAATTAAAAGAGAAGAAAAGGGGACTCGGTGGCATTTTTATCCTCTATATTATGTTCTTCCCAAGTACCTTGGAGATGCCAATGTTGTTTGATGAGGTTAAGGGTATCGTCACAAAATGTAAGCTGTTCTTTTTGCAATTGACTGATGGTGATTTTGTCAATGCCGATGGTATTCAAGTGGTGCTCCAGATATTTTGAGATTCTACCCAAGATACTTATTATCCGCACTACTTTTGCTTTCTTTTGACACAGTTGTTCAACTTTTATTTATAGGCCTTTGTATAGGTAGTCCTCAATTTATAACAGTTCATTTATTGAAAGTTCGAAGTTACAACAGCACTAAAAAAACATGATCATTTTTCACACTTACGACAGTTACAGCATCCCCGTGGTCACACGATTTACATTTGGATGCTTGACAACTGACTCACATTTATGTTGGCTGCAGTATCCCAGAGTCATATGATCCCCTTTTGCGATCTTCAATGGGGAAACTAGATTAATTTAACAATTATGTTTTTAAGAACTGCCATGATTCACGTAATGAATGTGGGGAGAAAAGTCGTAAAATGGGACAAAGTTCACTTAAGAAATTTATCATTTAGCAACATAGATCTTGGACTCAATTGTGGTCGTAAGTTGAGGATACTTGTATTTTGTGATTTTTCTATTTCCCTTCTGTTCTGTTGTCTCCAAGTATAGAAACATCTACAGTCCAGACCTTTTTGTCTTTCTTGTCAACAATTGTTAAGACTGAGATGTTATGTGGCAGGCGGTTGTCTATTTGAATTCCAAAGTCTCAGAGCAATTTAGCTTCCTCATTTCTATTACGTTTCCTGTTAACAGATCCTACCAGTTCTTTCTTGCAGGTAAATGGTAGTTCTTGCAGATATCCCAGTGCACTGTTATTGCTACATTGTTATGCCATTGTTTGTAATCAGTCTGTGTGATCTTCTTGCAGCAGATATCTCCGTGGTCCATTGTTTCTTCAGTTTCTTTCCAGAGAGAGCATTTGCTGCCTGTTGCTGTTTTCTTAGTTCTGGTTCTAATTCTGCCATTTGTGGAGCCAGAATTTGCCCCTCTGTCTCTTTCCTCAATTTTCTTGCCCTTTGCTATTCCCAGGGCTTGCTATCGGCCTTGTCTGCTTTATTTTTGTTTACTGGGCATATAATTGCCCTGCCATGTCTCTTATTTATTCTCTACTTAGTCTTTCTTCTGGGCCATTTTGGACACTCCAGTACTCAGCAAGCGTTCCTGATATACTTGCTTCAGTGCATCTTCTTTACTGTCCTTCAGATATTCTTCCAATTGACTTTTTTTTCTTGAGCAATCTGGTATACTTGTAACATGCAATGCCTCTCCATTTTCCTTGGTAAATAAAGTTTGCTGGATGAAGGGCATGATTCATTGTCATTATTTTTTCAAGAAGCTGTTAGTTCTTCTTGAGTCCGGTCCAATCTTCCATCTATGTATCTAAGACTGGAACTTCTAATTATTCCTATCACCATCTCCTCCCACTTACGACTGCAGGACTGTAACTTGTTGCTTGTATCCTATGACTTCTTATT